>JAJPUD010015215.1:4226-24018 GCA_023553655.1 Myrmecobius fasciatus
CTGGTTCTGCTCATTTCAATTAGCATCAGTTCATGTAGGTCTTTTCAGGCCTTTCTGAAATAATCTTATTGGTCCTTTTTTACAGAACAATAATATTCCATAACATTCATGTATCATAAATTATTTTATTCAGCCATTATCCAATTGATGGGCATCCATTCAGTTTCCAATTTCTGGCCACTACAAAAAGGGCTGCCAAAAACATTTTTTACACACGTGGGTCCTTTTCCCTCCTTTAAGATCTCTTTGGGATATAAGCCCCTTAAAAATACTGCTGGGTCAAAGAGTATGTACAGTTTGATAACTCTTTGAGCATAATTCCAAATTGCTCTCCAGAATGGTTGGATCTGTTCACATGTACACTAACAATGTATCAGTGTCCCAGTTTTCCCACATCCCTTCCAACATTCGTCATTATCTTTTCCTATCATTTTAGCCAATCTGACAGTTGTGTAGTGGTACCTCAGAGTTATCTTAATTTGCATTTCTCTGATCAGTAGTGATTTGGAGCACCTTTTCATGTGACTAGAAATAGTTTCAATTTCTTCATCTGAAAATTGTCTGCTTATATCTTTAGACCATTTATCATTTGGAGAATGGTTTGAATTCTTAAAAAATTGAGTCAATTCTCTATATATTTTTGAAATTAGGCTTTTATCAGAACCTTTGAATGTAAAAATGTTTTCCCAATTTATTGCTTCCCTTCTAATTTTGTCTGCATTCATTTTATTTGTACAAAAACTTTTTAACTTGATATCATCAAAATGATCTATTTTGTGATTAATGATGAACTCTGGTTCTTCTTTGGTCACAAATTCTTTCCCCCTCCACAGGTCTGAGAGGTAAACCATCCTACATTGTTCTAATTTGTTTATAATATCATTCTTTCTGGCTAGATCATGAATCCATTTCAACTTTACCTTGGTATATGGGGTTAGGTGTGGTTCAGTGCCTAGTTTCTTCCGTACTAGTTTCCAATTTTCCCAGCAGTTTCTTTCAAATAATGAGTTTTTATCCCAAAAGAAGGGGTTTATCAAACACTAGATTACTACAGTTATTGACTATTTTGTCCTATAAACCTAACCTATTCCACTAATCAAGTATTCTGTTTCTTAACCAATACCAAATGGTTTTGATAACCGCTGCTTTATAATATAGTTTTATAGCTAGTTCAACTAGATTCTTGACCTTTTGTTTTTCCAGATGTATTTTGTTGTTATTTTTTCTAGGTCAGTAAAATAATTTCTTAAGAGTTTGATTGGTATAACATTAAATAAATAGATTATTTTAGGTAGTATTGCCATCTTCATTATATTTGCTTCACCTATCAAAGAGCACTTGATATTTTTTCAATTGCTTAGATCTGACTTTATTTGTGTGGATAGCATTTTACAGTTTTGCTCATATAGATCCCTAAATATTTTATACTATCGAGAGTTATTTTATTTTATTTTTATTAAAGCTTTTTATTTGTATAACATATGTATGGGTAGTTCCCCAGCATTGATCTTAACAAAGCTTTCCATTACAAATTTTACCCCGAGTCCCCTCCCCTCCCCTAGATGGCAGGAAGTCCACTACATGTTAATAATGTTGAAATACTTGACAAGTTGTGCAAGAAAAATCCTATCTACAAGAAAAAAAAAGAAAATAAGAGAAAGGAAACACAATGCAAACAAACCTCAATAGAGAGTATGAAAATGTTATGTTGTGGTCCATATTTCATATCCCTCTCTCTGGGTGTATATGGCTTTCTTCAGTGAACAATTGGAACTGGTTTGAGATAATTCTTTGTTGCAGAGAGCCATGTCCATCAGAATTGATCATCATGTAATATTGTTGTTGCTGTGTATAATGATCTCCTGGTTCTGCTCATTTCACTCAGCATCAGTTCATGCAAGTCTCTCTAGGCCTCTCTGAATCACCAGGTATTTTAAATGGAATTTCTCTTTGTATCTCTTGCTATTGGATTTTGTTAGTAATGTTTAAAAATACTTATGATGTATGTGGATTTTATTTTGTATCCTGCAACTTTGCTAAAGTTGTGGATCAATTTTAATAGTTTTTTGTTGATTCTCTAGGGTTTTCTAAGTATAACATTATATCATCTACAAAGAGTAATAATTTGGTTGCCTCATGACCTACTCTATTTCCTTTAATATCTTTTTCTTCTCTTATTGCCAAAGAGAGAATTTCTAATACAATACTGAGTAGTAATGGTATTAGTGGACAACTTTGTTTTACCCCTGATATTATTGGGAATGGTTCCAGTTTGTCACTGTTACATATGATGCTAGCTGACGGTTTTCGATAGATGCTACTAATTATTTTAAGGAAAAGTCCACTTATTCCTATGTTCTGTAGTGTTTTAAATAGGAATGGATGTTGAATTTTATCAAATGCTTTTTCTGCATCTATTGAGATAATCATATGTTTTTTTGCTTAATTTGGTTATTGTTATAGTCAATTATACTAATAGTTTTCCTAATATTGAACCATCCCTGCATTCCTGGTATGAATACTATTTGGTCATGGTGTATTATCCTGGCAATGATTTTTGGTAATCTCTTTGCTAATATTTTATTTAAGATGTTTACATCAATATTCATTAGGGAGATTGGTCTATGATTTTCTTTCTCTGTTTTTTTTTTCTACCTGGTTTAGGTATCATTACCATGTCTGCGTTGTAGAAGTAATTTGGTAGGAGTCCTTCATTCCTTATTGTTTCAAGTAGTTTATAAAATATTGGAGTTAACTGTCCTTTGAATGTTTGGTAGAATTCACATGTAAATCCATCTGGTCTTGGGGATTTTTTTCTCAGAGTTAATTAATGTTCTATTTCTTTTTCTAAAATGGGACTATTTCAGTAATTTATTTCCTCTTTTGTTATTCTGGGCAATCTACATTTTTTTAGATATTCCTCCATTTCACTTCAGTTATCAAATTTATTGGCATAAAGTTGGGCAAAGTAATTCCTGATTATTTCTCAAATTTCCTCTTCATTGGTGGAAATTTCTCTCATTTCATTTTTGAGACTAACAATTTGATTTTCCTTTCCTATTTTGAATAAAATTAACTAGAGGTTTATTTTGTTGGTTTTTTTATGAAACCAACTCTTAGTTTTTTTTTTTTATTTATTAATTCAATAGTTTTTTTTACTTTCAATTTTATTAATCTCTCCTTTTATTTTTAGGATTTCAAATTTGGTATTTGATTGTGGGTTTTTAATTTGTTCTTTTTCTAGCTTTTTTAGTTGCAAGCCCAATTCACAGATTTTCTCTTTTTCTATTTTACGAAAATAAGCATCTAGAGATATAAAATTTTCCCTTATTACCGCTTTGGCCATATACCACAAATTTTGCCATGTTGTCTCATTATTGTCATTCTCTCGGATGAAATTAGTAATTGTGTCTGTAATTTGCTATTTCACCCATTCATTCTTTAGGATGAGACTATTTAGTTTCCAAATGATTTTTGGTTTATTTTCTCTTGGCCTTATATTGCATGTCATTTTTATTGCATCATGATTTGAAAAAAAAAATGCATTTACTATTTCTACATTCCTGAATTTGATTTTGAGGTTTTTATGTCCTAATACATGATCAATTTTTGTATAAGTTTCATGAACCACTGAGAAAAAAGTAAACTCCTGTCTCCATTTACTTTCCTCCAAAGATCTATCATACCTAACTCTTCTAACATTTTGTTTTCCTCCTTAACTTCTTTCTCATTTATTTTGTGGTTCAATTTATCTAGTTCTGAGAGAGTGAGATTGAGATCCCCAATATTATTGATTTGCTTTCTATTTCTTCTTACATCTCTTCAAACTTTTCCTGTAGGAATTTCCATGCTATACCACTTGGTGCATATGTTTAGTATTGATATTGCTTCATTATCTATGGTACCTGTTAGTAAGGTATAATTTCCCTTCTTGTTTCTTTTAATTAGAACTTTGCTTTTACTTCATTTAAGATCAAAATTGCTACCCCTGCTTTTTTTTTTTTTTTTTTTTTTTTTTTTTTTTTTTTTTTTTTTTTTTTGCTGAGGCAAATGGGGTTAAGTGACTTGCCCGGGGTCACACAGCTAGGGAATGTTAAGTGTCTGAGGCCAGATTTGAACCCAGGTCCTCCTGACTTCAGGGCTGGTGCTCTATCCACTGCGCCACCTAGCTGCCCCAACCCCTGCTTTTTTTTTTTTGCTTGCCTGAAGCATAATAGATTTTGCTCCAGCCCTTTACCTTCACTCTGTGTGTATTATTATGTTTTAAATGTGTTTCTTGTAAACTACATGTTGTTGGATTCTGGCTTTTAATCCAGTCAGCTACCCGCTTCCGTTTTATGGGAGAGTTCATCGCATTCACATTCACAGTTAAAATAATGACTTCTGCATTTCCTGCCAGCTTATTTACACTAGGTTATGCTTTTCTCTTTCCTATCTCCCTTGTTCTCCCTAGCATTTTTCTTTTGATAACCACGTCCCTCAAACAATTTTTCCCCTTTAGAGCTCTACCTTCCTATTTACACCTTTCCTGTAATTCTTCTGTTCTCCCTTCTATTTGTCTTTCCCTTTCTTTTCCACCTTTGCCTTCCATTTCCATACAAGGTGGGACAAGTGGGACAAATTTGTTTGTGATACAACATAACATTCTCATACTCCTTGATTGATGTTTGCTTACATTGTGTTTCCTTTATCTGATATATCGTTCGTGTAGATAAGATTTTTCTTGCACACCAATGATAAGTTTGGAAATATGTATACATATATTCGATTTGCCAATATTTTAACATAATTAACATGTAGTGGATATCCTGCCATCTAGGGGAGGGGTGGGGAGTTGGGGGGAAAAATTTGTAACGGAAAGCTATGTAAGGGTTATTGTTGAAGAATTACCCACACATATGTTATTCAAATAAAATAAAAATTAAAAAAAAAATTTGTTTGTGATACCAAATACCTCTATTATTCTCTCAGAGACAAATATGATGAGATCAAGATTAACACAATGCATAGCTCCCTACCTTTCCTCCCTCAATTATAATATGTTTTCTTTGCCTCTACATGTGATTTCCCTTTTTACTCCCTTTTTGCTCTTCTTCCAGTGTTATCCCTTTTTTCCTCTAATTTCTTTCTGATATTATCATATCATAATAATCATAATCACAATCATAATATCACAATAATCATAATGTCATAATAAAATCAACCCTAATTCTTTAAGTATATCCATAACATAAATATGGTTCTCAAGAGGTTTTTTTTTTTTTTTTTTTTTTTTTACCTTTTCATATTTATCTTGAGTTCTGTGTTTGGAGATCAAATTATTTGTTCACTTCTGGTCATTTCATTAGAAATAGGTAAATTGGCCTACATCTTTGAATGTCCATTCTTGGCTGTAATCCAAGTTCCTTTGCTTTCAAGAATATCAGATTCCAGGCCCTTGGATCCTGTAAGGTACAAGTTGGTAGATCCTGGGTGATGCTAATTGTACCTCCTCAGTATTTAAATTGTTTCTCTCTGGCTGCATGCAATTTCTTTCCCTTGTTATGATAAATCTGAAATTTGGACATGATATTCCTTAGGGATTTAATTTTGGGGTTTCTGTCAGGAGGTGATCAGTGGATTGTTTCAATAGTTATTTTACCTTCTGATTCTAAGATATCAGGGCAGTTTTCTTTCATGATTTCTTGGAAGATAGTGTCTAGGTTCCCATCATTGCTTTCAGAGAGCCCTATAATCCTTAGATTGTCTCTCCTAGATTTATTTTCCAGGTCTTTTGTTTTTCCTAGGAAATATTTCATATTTTCTTCTATTTTTTTCATTTTTTGTTTTTGTTTCATTGATTTTTGAAGCATTGTTGTGTTATTCACTTCCATTTGTTCATTTCTAATTTTTAATGTCTTGTTTTTTTCAGTTACTTTTTTTAGCTCGTTTTGCAATTGGCCAATAACATTTTTATATTCATTTCATTCTTTTTCCCTTTTTTCCATTTTTTTTACAAAGATCTCTTTTTATTTTCCCATATTTCTTCTAACTCTCTTTTAAGATCCTTTATGCAATCTTCAAAAAAAAGTCTTATGACATGGGGTCCAGCTTATGTCTCTCTTTAGGACTTTTTCTGGAGTTTCTTTACCTTTAGAGACCTCAGGATTTGAAGTCTGTTCTTCCCTCTCTCCATAAAAGCTGTCTATGGTGAAAATTCTTTTTGGTTTTTTGTTCTTTTTTTTAAAAAGGTGTGAGGTCTGTTGGAAAGAAAGGAGGGACAGCTGATTTAATTTGCCCTGAGGCAGAGTTATTTCAAGTGCTGGACAGGTCTGCTGATTGATTCTTTTAGGTTACTATGTAATGGCACCTAGGTCTGATGCTCTTCAGCACTTTAGTGGTTCACAATCTACCCCCTACAAAAGGCAGATCTGTCAAACCACCTGCTTACAATCAGGACAAATTGGCCCAAGATACTCTCAGAAGACTTCCAGGTGTGTGGAAGCCAAGAGGCTTCCACTCCTGCTCCAGCTCCCTGCCCAAGTCTCCCTGTGCTGCAGTCTGGGTTGGGCAGGCCACCTCCCTGCCCAGTTGAAACAGACCTGTTTTAAAGTTTTTCCAGGGTATATTCTTCTAGAAATATGTTGTACTCCAGATGTTGTGGTTTCTTTGACTTCAAAACCAGTCTAGAAGCTTCATCTGCTGTTGGTTTGAGGGAGTATACAGAGACTCCTGTCAGATCTCTCCCATCTTGGCTCCACCCCAATTCATAGCAGATTAAAAAAGATTTTAAAAATCAAATTAGAAAGACTGAGGAATTTTACCACCTTCCCTTGTCCCCATGATAGTAAGTAGTCCCATATATGTTAAATATGTGCAATTCTTCCAAATATATTTCCACATTTATGCTGCACAAGAAAAATCAGATCAAAAAGGAAAAAAAAAACTGAGAGAAAGTAAAAATCAAGCAAACAACAAATGAAAATCCCATGTTGTGATCTGTACTCATCCCCCACAATCCTCTCTTTGGTTGCAGATGACTCTCTTCATCACAAAATCATTGGAACAGGCCTAAATCATCTCACTCTTGAGAATAGCCAAGTATATCATAGTTGATCATCACATAATCTTTTTGTTGTTTTATACAATGTTCTCTTGGTTCTGCCCACTTCACTTAGCATAAGTTCATGTAAATATTTTCAGGACTTCCTTAAATGTACCTGCTGATCATTTCTTACAGAAAAATAATATTCCATAACATTCATATATCATAATTTATTCAGGCATTCTCTAACTGATGGGCGTCCACATCGTATTCAATTCTTTGTCATTAAAAAAAAGCTGCTATATACATTTGCACACATGTGCCCGTTTTTTTTTTTATGATTTCTTTGGGATATAGGCCCAGTAGAGACATAAGTGGAAATATTTCTGGAAAAAAACATAGGAAAATGACTATGAACTGATTCTGAGTGAAGTGAAAAGAAGCAGGAGAACATTGAACATAATTAAAGCAACATTGTGCTATAATCAAATATGATAGACTTAGTTCTTCTAAGAAATATCCAAGACAATTCTCAAACTTAACTCTTTTCAAAAATATAATTGCCCTAGACAATTCCAAAAGACTCATGATGGAACATGCAATTCATATCTAGTCACACATGCAATTCACATTCAGTGCATCCACAATGCAGATCAAAGTATACCCTTCTGACTTTCTTTTTCTTTTTTTATATTATTCCCTTTTGTACTGTTTCCTCATTCATAACAAAACTAATGTGGAAATTATTATATTATATTATATCATATCATATCATATCATATTATATTATATTATGTTATATTATATTATATTATGTTATGTTATGTATGATTATACATATGTAAACACTATCAGACTGCTTCCTGTATTGAGGAAAGGGAAAGAGAGTGATAAAAGTGGAAAATTTGGAATTCAAAATCTTATAAAATGGATTACGGGAATCAACCTTTACAGATAATTAGAAAAAATAAAATACTATTAACATTTAAAAATCATCAATTTACAAGAAAATCATAAAACGTTCAAATAATAAGAGCTGAAAAAATGGTAAGACAGCTTCTTTTTCACTACCATAATTGAAAATTGTTTTGAGATTTATAAAAATTCTCAGCCATTTCTTTATTTTATTTTTTTTTTTTGCTTTTTGCTGAGGCAATTGGGGTTAAGTGACTTGCCCAGGGTCACACAGCTACGAAGTGTCTGAGACCAGATTTGAACTCAGGTCCTCCTGACTTCAGGGCTGGTGCTCTAACCACTGCGCAACCTAGCTGCCCCTCAGCCATTTATAAAAGAACATGCAAAATGAACCTTCCAAAAAAGTCTCAGGCAAAATTTATGACAACTGGGTCAAAGAACACAAACTCTAATAAGCAAAAATTCTTCTGTTGGTGCAGAGTCTGTGCACATTCTTTCTCTGAGGCTGAAAGATATTTTAAAAGAGAATCTTCATTAAATGTCTAACAGCTTCCTGGAAGGTGAAAAATGAGAACATAGGACATTAGTTTATAAAGAATGATATACCTAATAAAATAAACAAACAAAAAATTATTAAGTGATGTATACCTCCCATCTTCAAACTAGAAAGATTATTCCCTCACAAAGATTCTAGACAACTAAAATTTTTCTTTTTTCATCTTTCAAATGTCTCCATAATGTTCAGATTGATATCTAAAGGACTTCTGTGTAACTTTCTAAAAGACGTCAGTGTGAAATCATAAACATGTCTCTGGTAGCTCTTATTAGTGAGAAAATGATATTTCCCAGTACTCTCCACTTAGGAAAACATCTTTGTGACAGACAAAAATACATTCTACCTTCTCTTATCCCACTACAAGTGTAATATATAGGAGTACAGGTTTAATTCTAGAGTATAAAAGAGATAACTGAATATTGAAATAAAGAAACTGAAGGTTACAGAATATAATAACAAAGATCATTAACAAAAATTTATTACAAGTGTATGTTGCCTTATTTAGAACTGAAGATTAAAAAATTTACTTCTTTTCAAGGAAAATACATAAAAGGTAATCAAATACAGATATACATATAGATATATGCATATATCTACATACAAACAGATAACATATTTATGTAGCACTTTTCATTGTGTAACAAATAATTAATATTATCTGCTAAGCAACTTTGAAAGGAGATTACCACTCATCAAATAACAGATGTGGAAACTAAAGCCTATGTGATTTAACTAAGAGTAACAAAGGTAGTTCATGTCTATGGGAAAATATGAAATCGGGTCTTGCTGCCTTTCAGCTCAAAACATTTATAAAGTTTTTAAATAATTTTTAAGAAATTATAAATAGGTAACTGGAACAAAGACATGGACAAATTGGTTAGAGCATAAATATTAGATAGGAGAACAATGTAGAATTCAGGATGTAAGGATTAATTGGTAATGGATTTAAAAGCCAGTTTTAGAAATTTTTATTTTATTCTACATAGAAAAGAGAACTGGAATTTTCTGAGTAATGAAACAGTCATGTAAGTTTTAAGCAACAGGAGCAATATTCAACTTTTTGATCTCTACTTTTAGATCCAATGGTTTTTCTATCAGTACAAAATGCCATAAAGAAAATTTAATTCACACAAGTTCATGAATTTGAACTCATCCAAATATAAATATAAATCTCATTTTCATGCAGATTTCAGATTTAAAAGCCTGTAAACATAGTCTGAATCTTTAATTTCATTACTAAAAATAGGTACAGTCTGTCAACTGAAAACATCCAAGGCTTCCTTCCACAAAGTCTTATTATGTGTGAGAAGTAAATGAGTATGAAATGGAATTTGGAAAATATTGCCCGAAAACTCAAATTGGCAATACACTACTATAATCTAATATAGACAATGTTGAGTGCAGGAATCTGGAAATGATGTGATAACAGTTGTCTTGTGGTAGGAGTTTTAATTTCTCTGAATTCAGAGATAATACTCATTTCTCCCCAAATTTACTTTTACCAGAAATATAATGGCGTGGAAAGCAATAATTCTACCAGAACAAAATAGAAATAATTTTAGTTCTCCTAAAATAGCACCTTTACACAGAATGACCAGAAGGTACTGCATTTTCTTTTCAAATCATGAGAAATAATTTTAGACAACTCCAGAAGAAATTGCTCATTCCCCATCCATATTACCAAGAAATCACCCGGATATAAATGGACTTTCCATTATAATTATAATAACAATGTCAAATTATTACTTATATCTGGTCTGCCTTCAGAATAAAAAAAATTAGAATCCTAACAAGACCAGTAACATAGAAAATTGGAAAGACCTCGATTTAAATTTTCCTAAAAAAATTTTCCTGCTATTATCCAGCACTGGAAATCAGTCAGCAGAACAGTCCCAGGGCAAATTAAAGAAGGTGTTGCTCCTTTACATTGAACAGACCTTTAGCCCTAAAAAAAATGAATAGAAAAAAAAATCAAACTACAGAAAGCTTTTATAGAGAAATAGAAGAACATACCTCAAATCCTGAGGTCCCTAAAGTCAAAGCAATTCCAGAATGAGCCCAAAAGATAGATATGTGCTGGGTCCCCATTTCACAAGCTATTCTTCAAAGTTTGCATAAAGGATGTTAAAATATAGTTACAGGAAAAATGGGGAAATGAAATGAGATCATTGCAAGAATGAATGGAAAACCTGGAAAAACAATGCAATGAACAAAAAACTTTGGTCAATTGCAAAAAGCGCTAAAAAAGGTAATAAGAAAATAATACATTAAAAATTGGAATTGCACAATGGAAGTGAATGACTCAATAAGACTTCAACAATTAGTCAAACAAAAACAAGAAGAAACAAAAAAATAGGAGAAAATATGAAATATCTCCTAGGAAAAGCAAATGAACTAGAAAACAGATCTGGGAGAGACAATCAAAGTATAATTAGACTTCCTGAAAGCCATGCTGAAAAAAAAAAGAACCTAGATATTATATAATAGGAAATTATAAAAGAAAACTGCCCTGATATTTAAGAATCACAAGTTCAATAGCCATTAAAAGAATCCCCCAATCACCTCATGAAAGAGACCCTAAAATTAAATCCCCCAAAAATATTGTAGTTAAATTTCAGAACTATCCTACAAAGGAAATGTATTGCAAGCAGTGAGAAAAAAAAAAAAAAAAAACCAATATAAATATCAAGGAGCCACAATTAAGATTACTCAGGACCTAGCAGCGTCCATGTTAAAGGATAAAAGGACCTGGAATCTGATATTCCAAAAAGCAAAAGAACCGGGATTACATTGAAAAATACTCTACTCGGGGGCGGAGCCAAGATGGTGGAGTGAAAACATGACTCTCTGCATCCTCCTCCGATCTTCTCTAAAATCAACAATAAAATAAGCCTCTGAACTGATCTTCAAGTCAACAAATCCAGAAATATTTGGACACTGCTTTCAGATATCTCTGAAGAACTTCATATCAGGTTTGTTTAACTAGGACAGAGGGATAAACAGCGGACTCAATGCAGGCCAGAAGTGAGGGTAGGACTCAGCTCACTGTGGCAGAAACTACAACTCCAAACTCCAAACACCTGGAGTTTATCTGAGGCACCCGGGACATTCTGCCCTGATTGGGGGCAGGTAGTCTGGCAGACTTGCCTTGTTTAAGGAGTAATTCAGCCTTAGTCCTAGCCCTAACTGGCCCAGCACCTTAAGTTAATTTGCCGATTTACCCCAGGCCAAAGAACTTCACCCGCTGTTTTTCAGAGCCTTAACGAAACATCCACACTGTTTAAAAAAAATGAAGAAGCAAAAGAGAGCTCTCACCATAGACAGCTTTTATCGAGAGAAAGAAGGGATGACCCCAGATCCTGAGGTTCCTTTAGACAAAACTCCAGAGGAAGTTATTAAGGACCATCACTGGTCCCCTTTTCAAAAGGCCTTTCTGGAAAATTGCATAAAGAATCTCAAAAGAGAGCTGGAGGATAAATGGGAAAATAAATTGAAATCAGTGCAAGAAGGAGACAATATCTTTCAAGAAGGATATAATTCCCTGCAAAAGAGATACGAAAAAGACACCGATGTATTGAAAAATAAAATTAGTGAAGTGGAAAAAGAGTGCAATGAACAAAAAAATTTAATTGGCCAGTTACAAAAGGAGCTTAAAAAGATAACTGAAGAAAACAACACTTTAAAAATAAGAAATGAACAAACGCAAGTGACTGACTCAATAAGACTTCAAGAATCAGTCAAACAAAAACAAAAAATAAAAAAATTAGAAGAAAATATGAAATATCTCCTAGGAAAAACAACTGACTTGGAAAATAGATCTAGGAGAGACAATCTAAGGATTATTGGACTTCCTGAAAGCCATGATGAAAAAAAGAATCTAAATACTATCTTCCAGGAAATCCTGAAAGAAAACTTGCCTGAGATTGTAGAATCAGAAGGGAAAATCACCATTGAAAGAATTCACGGATCACCTCCTGAAAGAGACCCCAAAATTAAGACCCCAAGGAATATCGTGGCTAAATTTCAGGACTATCACACCAAGGAAAAGATTCTGCTAGCAGCTAGAAAGAAACAATTCAAATTCGTGAGGATCAATAATTAGAATCACACACGATCTGTCAGCCTCCACATTGAAGGATCAAAGGGCCTGGAATGAGATATTCTGAAAGGCAAAGGAACTTTGATTGCAGCCAAGAATAACCTATCCAGCTAGAATGAGCATTATCCTCCAGGAAAGAAGATGTTCATTCAATGATATAGGTGAATTTCACCTATTTCTAATGAAAAGACCAGATCTGAACAAAAAATTTGACCTCCTAACACAGAACTCAAGAGATTCATAAAAAGGTAAAAAGGAAAGTAGTCTTGAGAACTTTATTTCTACTATGGGAATACTTAAAGTTTGGGGGTATAATTAACTAGATATTACTTTAATAATATGAAAAAGAAAACTAGAGGGGGAAAGGTTGTCATAGTGGGGAAAAGAGGGAAAAAGTGGTAAAATAAGATCTAAAAAAAAGGAGGTAAAAACAAGGTAAAATCTCTTGAAGAGGCAAAGAAAAGCTAATATAATTGAGAAAAAGAGGGGAGGGAGATGAGCATTAGGTTGGGCTCTAAAAGTGTACACTTGATTTCACATAGAAACTTGTCTGTTGCTAGAGGGAAGTGGGAGGGAAAGGAGGAAAAGAAAGGTATAAACCAATAGAAGGGAAAATAGAAGAATCAGGGGAAAGAAGTAAAAAAAGGGGGAGGGGATCTAAAGGGTGGTGGATTGTTTGGGGGAGGGGCTCATCAAAAGCAAAGTACTGAGGAAGGGAGAAGGGAGAAAGGGGAAAGGAAAGGGAAAAACATAACAGGTAAATAAGGTGGCAGGAAATAAAGAATTAGTTGTTTTAACTGTGAATGTGAATGGGATGAACTCTCACATAAAGCGGAAGCAGATAGCAGACTGGATTAAAAACCAGAATCCCACAATATGTTGTCTACAAGAAACACATCTAAAACATAGTGACACATATAGGGAAACGGCTGGAGCAGAAACTATTATGCTTCAGGTGAATAAAAAAAAAAGCAGGGGTAGCAATCCTTATCTCAGATCAAGTAAAAGCCAAGATAGAAGTAATCAAAAGAGATAAGGAAGGAAACTATATTTTATTAAAGGGTACCATAGATAATGTAGCAATATCAATACTAAATATATATGCACCAAGTGCAATGCCATCCAAATTCCTAGGGAAGAAATTAAGAGAGATGCAAGAAGAAATAGATAGCCAAACTATACTAGTGGGGGATCTCAATCTTGCTCTCTCAGAATTAGATAAATCAAACCACAAAATAAACAAGAAAGAAACTAGGGAGATAAACCAATTGTTAGAAAAGTTAGGTATGATAAATCTATGGAGAAAATTGAATGGAGACAGTAGGGAGTTTACTTTTTTCTCAGCAGTCCATGGAACTTATACAAAAATTGACCATGTGTTAGGGCATAAAACCCTCAAAATCAAATGCAGAAAGACAGAAATAGTGAATGCATCTTTTTCAGATCATGATGCAATAAAAATCACATGCAATGTAAGGCCAGGAGAAAATAAACCAAAAGTTAATTGGAAATTAAATAATCTAATCCTGAAGAATGAATGGGTGAAAGAGCAAATCATAGACACAATCAATAATTTCATCCAGGAGAATGACAATAATGAGACAACATACCAAAATTTGTGGGATATGGCCAAAGCAGTTATAAGGGGCAATTTTATATATCTAGATGCTTACTTTCATAATATACAGAAAGAAAAGATCAACAAATTGGGCTTATTATTAACAAAAAAAAACTAGAAAAAGAACAAATTAAAAACCCTCAATGAAATACCAAATTGGAAATTCTAAAAATAAAAGGAGAAATTAATAAAATTGAAAATAAGAAAACTATTGAATTAATAAATAAAACTAAGAGTTGGTTCTACAAAAAAACCAACAAAATAGATAAGCCTTTAGTTAATTTGATAAGAAAAAGTAAAGAGGAAAATCAAATTGTTAGTCTTAAGAATGATAAGGGAGAACTTTCCTCCAATGAAGAGGAAATCAGAGCAATAATTAGGAGTTACTTTGCCCAACTTTATGCCAGTAAGTTTGATAATCTAAATGAAATAGAGGAATATCTACAAAAATATAGATTGCCCAGGTTAACAGAAGAGGAAATAAATTATTTAAATAGCCCCATATTAGAAAAAGAAATACAACAAGCTATTAACCAACTCCCTAAGAAAAAATCTCCAGGGCCAGATGGATTTACATGTGAATTCTACCAAATATTCAAAGAACAATTAATTCTGATACTATACAAAGTATTTGAGAAAATAGGGACAGAAGGTATACTGCCAAATTCCTTCTATGAGACCAATATGGTGCTGATAGCTAAACCAAGTAGGGTGAAAACAGAGAAAGAAAAGTACAGACCAATTTCCCTAATGAATATTGACGCAAAAATTTTAAATAAGATATTAGCAATGCTATTACAGAAAGTCATCCCCAGGATAGTACACTATGACCAAGTAGGATTTATACCAGGGATGTAGGACTGGTTCAATATTAGGAAAACTATCAGCATAATTAATTATATTAATAAGCATACTAATAAAAACCATATGATTATCTCAATAGATGCAGAAAAAGCATTTGATAAAATTCAACACCCTTTCCTATTAAAAACACTAGAGAGTCTAGGAATAAATGGGCTTCATTTAATAAATTTAATAAATGGGCAAGCATCATATGTAATGGAGACAAACTAAAACCATTCCCAATAAGATCAGGAGTGAAACAAGGCTGCCCACTGTCACCATTACTATTTAATATTGTATTAGAAATGTTAGCTTTAGCAATAAGAAAAGAAAAAGAGATAAAAGGAATTACAGTAGGTAATGAAGAAAGCAAATTATCACTCTTTGCAGATGTCATGATGGTATACTTAGAGAACCCTAGAGACTCAACTAAAAAACTACTAGAAACCATTTACAACTTTAGCAAAGTTGCAGAATTCAAAATTAATCTACATAAATCATCAGCATTTTTATATATTACCAACAAAATTCATCAGCAAGTGATACAAAAAGAAATTCCATTCCAAATAACGGATGAGAGGATAAAATATTTGGGAATCTATCTACCAAGGAAAAATCAGAAACTATATGAACTAAACTACAAAACACTTTCCACGCAAATAAAATCAGACCTAATCAATTGGAAAAACATGAAGTGCTCCTGGGTAGGCAGAGTGAATATAATAAAAATGATAATACTACCCAAACTAATTTATATATTTAGTGCCATACCAATCAAACTCACAAGAAATTATTTTACAGATCTAGAAAAAATAGTAGCAAAGTTCATTTGGAAGAACAAAAGGTCAAGGATTTCTAGGGGATTAATGAAAAAAGGCAGATGAAGGTGCCCTTGCTTTACCAGATCTAAAATTATATTATAAAGCAGTGGTCATCAAATCCATTTGCTATAGGCTAATGAATAGAGCAGTCGATCAGTGGCATAGGATAGGTTATCAGGACAATCTATGCAATAACTTTAACAATTTAGTGTTTGAGAAACCCAAAGACCCCAGCTTTTGGGATAAGTACTCACTATTTGGCAAAAACTGCTGGGAAAATTGGAAACTAGTGTGGAAGAAATTAGGGCTTTACCCATACCTAACACCACATACCAAGAGAAGATCTAAATGGGTTCATGATCTAGATATAAAGAGTGATATTGTAAGCAAATTAGGAGAATGTAGTATGGTTTACCTCTCAGACCTCTGGAGATGGAATAAATTTTTGTCCAAAGAAGATCTGGAACTCCTAATTGAACACCAGATAGATAATTTTGATTACATTAAGTTAAAAAGTTTCTGTACAAATAAAACTAATGCAGACAAGATTAGGAGGGAAGCATCAAATTGGGAAATCATCTTTACATTTAATGGTTCTGATAAAGGCCTCATTTCCAAAATATATAGGGAATTGTCTCATATATATAAGAATTCATGCCACTCTTCAATAGATAAGTGGTCAAGGGATATGAACAGACAATTTTCAGATGATGAAATTAAAACCATCTCTAGTCATATGAAAAGTTGCTCCAAATCCCTATTGATCAGAAAAATGCAAATTAAGACAACTCTGAGGTACCACTACACACCTGTCAGATTGGCTAAAATGACAGGAAAAAATAACGATGAATGTTGGCAGGGATGTGGGAAAACTGGGACACTAATACATTGTTGGTGGAAGTGTGAATGGATCCAACCATTTTGGAGAGCAATTTGGAGCTATGCTCAAAAAGTTATCAAATTGTGCAAAGCCTTTGACCCAGCAGTGTTTCTACTGGGCTTATATCCCAAAGAGATGTTAGAGGAGGGAAAGGGACCCACATGTGCAAGAATGTTTTTGGCAGCCCTTTTTGTAGTGGCTAGAAACTGGAAACTGAATGGATGCCCATCAATTGGAGAGTGACTGAATAAATTATGGCCTATGAATGTTATGGAATATTATTGCTCTGTAAGAAACGACCAGCAGGACGATTTCAGAGAGGCCTGGAGAGACTTGCATGAACTGATGCTGAGTGAAACGAGCAGAACCAGGAGATCATTATACACAGCAACAACAGTATTACATGATGATCAATTCTGATGGACATGGCTCTCTGCAACAAAGAAATGTCTCAAACCAGTTCCAATTGTTCACTGAAGAAAACCATATCCACCCAGATAGAGGGATAAGAAATATGGACCACAATGTAACATTTTCATGCTCTCTATTGTGGTTTGCTTGCATTGTATTTCCTTTCTCTGACTTTCTTTTTTTTTCTTATAGATAGGATTTTTCCTGCACAACTTGTCAAGTATTTCAACATTATTAACATGTAGTGGACTTCCTGCCATCTAGGGGAGGGGAGGGGGCTGGGGGTAAAATTTGTAATGGAAAGCTTTGTAAAGATAAATGCTGGGGAACTACCCATTCATATGTTATACAAACAAAAAGCTTTAATTAAAAAAATGAATTGTATATGAATTATTACTAGCCCCAGTAAAAGGTCCTGGAATCATCAACGATCCTGGAATATCAACGATCAGAAGAGCTAGGCCTGCGACCAAAGTATCCTTAATATTGAATGAAAAAAAAGGATATTCAAAGAATTTGCAGATTTTCTAAACTTTCTCTTAACTAAACCAGAATTTAATTAAAAAATTAACCTACAAGAGCCAATATTTAAACATTTATTATTAATAACTTCATATGGACAAATTATGTTTTTTACATTTAAATGTATTCATATGTTTAAGATTGATGTCAGTAATTGGATATCTCTTTTTTTTTTTTTTTTGCTGAGGCAATTGGGGTTAAGTGACTTGCCTAGGGTCACACAGCTAGGGAATGTTAAGTGTCTGAGACCAGATTTGAACTCAGGTCCTCCTGACTTCAGGGCTGGTGCTCTATCCACTGCGCCACCTAGCTGCCCCGGTAGTTGGATATCTCAAAAGAAACATTGTGGTAGAGTTGAGTATCATCTGACCGTAAAACAAAACTTTCCAACAAAACCTAAAATAATAATTGTTATTCAAGTAAAGTGCAGAAAAATAATAGACATGGAGGCGTCAGAGAGGGAGGTAGATGATAACTAAAAGCATATGTCAAGAATAAGTTAAATAGATAACACTGCATAAAAATAATGAAAGATATATACCACCCTCCAAGTATAAAAAAAATAAGAGTAGAGGGATATAAAAGGAACCAAAAGTTAGAGGATGAAGATAAGGGAGGGATTTATGAGTAGGGGGAGCTGAAGTAACAGCAAGGCAAGTCAATAAGCAGAGTTAAAATAAAAAAGTTTGCAAGGATAGGAAAGAAGAGACATACACAAACTCTACAACAAGGATCAGGAGTAGAATTTATTAGAAAAAATGTGAAGCTAGTAATCATTTATCTTAGACATAGTCAGACTTAATGATTCAATCAAGAGTGAAATATACATTACATGTTAGTCATAATAATAATGTTTTAGATGCATGTATGCATATTGGTAAGTGTATATGTATATATGTATGTAAGTGCATATGCATATAGCTCTATGTATGTGTATATATAGATAGGTAAATATATGTGTGGGTCTGTGGGCATATATATGTATGCATGTATGTATTATAAATATATCTGTGCTTAAGTATAGCCTGCTTGGGGAAGATGAGGGTGGGTGAAAGAGGGGAAAAGAAGAATAATGTTTAAAAATGTGAACAGCAGAGAACAAAATGACAACCTACAATAAAAAGTTGGACACTTCTGATCACAAATTCTTATATTAATATATATGCTTTCTTGAAATGGAAATTTTATTGTTATATATTTTGAATCCTCCCTGATATTCTATTGAGTACATAATAATTTTTTATTTTGTTTTTTATTTACCTTTTCCTTTTTTTCTGTTCTTTTTTGTTGTTTTGTATTTAGTGCAATTAATTTATATCAAAAAATAATCTACCTGGGCCAGCTAGGTGGTACAGCCCTGAAGTCAGGAGGACCTGAGTTCAAATCTGGTGTCACACACTTAACATTCCCTAGCTGTGTGACCCTGGGCAAGTCACTTAACCTCAATTACCTGAGCAAAAAGCCAAAAAAAAAATCTATCTTTTTGAGCAAAACAGGACTGCAAAGGATCCTCATCAAGTCACCTCTGATTCAGGGATCTTAGCTTTTCAGGTCACATGCTATTTTGATTGGTGTCTTTCTAATGTTAGAGGACACAGAGGAAACTAATTATTCACTCAGAATCTTCCAATAGCTCATTTTTATTAAGTGAGTACTTGTAATATTTGTTTTATGCAATTAACAGAAGCAGACAGTTAAATTACTTCAACAAGATTATGTTTATGTTGGACTTATTCAAAGTTTATCCTAGTTCCTCTTTCAATTAAAATAAAGGTTTTTATATTGCTCTAACTAAATGGCATTGCCCACTGAATTTCTGAGTTAAGTAGCTTATTTAATTATCCATTCTGCAAACTAAATCATGTCAGTTCAAAAAGTGTTATGGTTCTACACATGTTCTTTTAGATGTTCTCCTCTTGCTTTAAAAACAGACACATTAAAATAACAGGTTATGTTATATTTCATTAGTTGTTAAATTTCTTTTCCTCTTTCTCCCTTTCTTTCTATTGTTCTTTCTTCCTTTCTTTCTTTTGTTCTTTCCTTTTTCTTTCTCTCTTTCCTTCCTTCCTTCCTTCCTTCCTTCCTTCCTTCCTTCCTTCCTTC
>JAJPUD010015215.1:24028-38156 GCA_023553655.1 Myrmecobius fasciatus
TTCCTTCCTTCCTTCCTTCCTTCCTTCCTTCCTTCCTTCCTTCCTTCTTTCTTCCCTCCTTTCGTCTTTCCTTCCCACCCTCTTTAACTTCATTTTTCTCTCTGTCTTTCTCCCTCACTGTCTGTCTGTCTGTCTCTGTCTCTGTCTCTCCCTCCCTCCTTCTCTGTCTACTCTATTGCTAACATCTTTTAGAACATAGTAACAGTATTTTCAAACTCATTTTTTTAACTTTTTTTTTTTTTTTTGCTGAGGCAATTGAGGTTAAATGACTTGCCCAGGGTCACACAGCTAGGGAATGTTAAGTGTCTGAGACCAGATTTGAACTCAGGTCCTCCTGACTTCAGGGCTAGTGCTTTATCTACTATGCCACCTAGCTGCCCCAAACTCATTTTTTATTGATCCAGTCACTCATAACTTTTTTTTTTGTCCAAAGATCACAGAACATAATGTTATCTAACTGAAAAAAACCTAGTCCTCACACATCAGTGATAGATTTGAGTCTTAATGGCACCATTTATTTACTGAGTCATTGATCTAATCACTCGTGTTGATCTTCAGTTGGTAACCCATTGTACAAAATAATGGAGCTACGTTCTATGATTTTTAAGGTCTTTCTTCTCTAGCATTGATGTCCTTTTGTTTTCCTGCTAAGTTTCTTCCACTATGAATACAATCAATATTATAACTATAGTAGATATGCAGAATAAATAGATCAGATTGTTAATTGTTAGTGATATTTAAAATAAAGCACCTTAATACCATTCCCAGGTCTAAGTCCTAAATGCTCTGGTCCCATTATCTTTCATTTTCCTTACATAACTGCCATTAAAGCTTCTTTCAGACTTATAAGTAGCACCATTGAATTTTTGACTTGTAATCGTGGCTACAACTTTGGTTTCAGACATTTGTTAATTAGATAAGGAAATATTTGCCATGGGAAACCATGTTAGAATGCATAATCTTCTCATCACACCCCACCCCACCCCACCCCTCCACACACTCACTCAACCAAATACATACACACACATACATAATTTCTTCATATATATTCCTGTGCCACTTTTACAATGATGACAGCTGTAATCCCTTTTCTATTTTATCCTGTTGTCTATATCAAAATATTTTATTCTCTGCTTATTTCAAGTCAATTTTATACTTCATTTTCAAGATGGAAGGAGTTGAAATATTCAGTAGCATCTAATAGAGGATTTAAAGCTTATTTTCTTAGGAATAGCATGAAAAATATTCAGCAAGATATAACACTTTTTGAGATGACATTTTACCCCTCATCTTTGTATTGGTATTGATGGATAGACCCAGTCCACTTTAGCTTTATTTAGAAATAGCCCAATAAGCAGCACACTGTATGGTAATTAGCACAATAACCAGACACGAACCAAGGTTCTGTAGCACTGATCCTGCTAAGGCTGACATTTTTACATGAGCAAGAAACTATATTGAGTATATTAGACCTACCCCCTCTTTTGTATACCATTTCCATCTATTTTAGAATGGGACAGGGAATAACTAACCCAGATTATAAGAATGATATTCATATACCTACTATTTTTACTATATATTTAATGAATTTCAATATTATGAGGATCATGAATCTTTTCTCTTTTAAATCAATTAAGCTCACTCTTTAAGTGTTTTTTTCATAACAAAGAATTATAAGAAATTTAAATATGTTCAGTATGTGTTATGAAAAGATTTGAGATTGTGGTGGTATGTTAAAGTGTATATTAGCAACCAAACTATATAAAAGAATTTTTCTTTTCAATCTATGTGTCATTTCCATCTGTGTCAATAAGTGTGACCTGTAAGTGGGTAAATAGATTGGAAAAGAACAAAAAAAAACCCAATCAACTTTTAGTAAAGCTTTTAATATGTCCAAGAAACTCTGCTATATTACGGGAAACAAACAAAAAAAAAAAGACAAAAAAGTTCCATACCATCAAGTGATTTAAAAACTAATGAGGGAAGAAAAAAAGCCAATAAAAATGTAAATAGCATTTGCATACAAAATAATCTGGGAATAATTAGCAAAGGGAACTTACTGCAATTAAGAGGAATTTGTAAAGACTTCCTGAACAAAATGGGTTTTTAGTTGTAACTTATTAGAAAACAGGAAAGTTAGTAGCCATAGCACAGGAAGGAGAATATTATAGGCATATGGGATAGCTTGTGAAAATATTTGTACTTGAGAGATTGTGTTTTCTCTTCTTGTATATGAATTGTCCAGGATGCCTGTGTCTCTATGTTAAAGAAGATATTTTGCGAAGTAAGGTTTTGAATAACCAGAAGGATTTTAGGAAGCTAGGTTATGAAGGATTTTGAATGCCAAACAGAACCGTTTTTCATTTGATCCTGAAAGTAATAGAAAACTACTGGATCTTATGATATTTTGAGGTGAAATGATCCAATCTGCAATTTAAATAAATTATGTTGCTGTATAAATTGAGTAATGAATTAAGAGTTGGGAGAGACAAGGTAGAAGATCTAATAGCAGACTATTGAAGTAATCTAAACATGAGGTGATGAACGTTTCTACTCTGATTGTGGCAGTGTCATGAGAGAGAGCATGGCATATTTGAGAGATGTCTCAAAGGTAAACTTGAAAAGTCTTAGGAAAGGATTTTATTTTCTGAGCAATAATAAGGAATGCAGCATGATTTCTAGCTTGGGAACCTTTGGGATGGAGTGGTTTCTGTTATCCTTTTAAGTTATAGGGAAAGTAGGAGGTATGAAGGTTTTATGAAGAAAGATCAGACATATTGTCTTTTGGATATCTCCTTTGAGATGTCTGAAAGGCAGTAGGAAAAATGAGATTGGAGAGTAGCACTAAAATTAGGACAGGAAAGATAGATTTGAGAATCTTTAATATAGATATATTAGCTGAATCCATGGAAGCCGATAAAAATACTTAGAATAGAATCCTGAAGTACAGAGTCATTATTTTGAAAAGGTCCTATCAAAAGTGATAGAAAATTGGTTGTCAGATAAGTCAGAGAACAACCATGAAAAAGTGGTATCCTGAAAATAGAGAGTAGAATATATCAGTGGAATACAGAATTATCAAAAAATGTTAAATGCATTATGTGATCTTCCATGTATTGTTTGCTTTTATAATAGGAGCTAAGCACTATGTTTTGGGATTCAAACATTTCTTATTTTTTAATCCATTATACATGTATTTATGTATATATATATATACATATGTATATATATATATAATCTTCATTTAGTTTGCCATAACATGTATCCATTTTTATGTCTTCCCATTTTTCTATGAATTAATTGTATTTGTTTGTAAATAGCTTTGGGAATATTTGTTTGTTTACTCATAGAATCAGTTGGTGTAGCCATTCTTAAGTTATTAGATTACCTACTTTATTTCTTGTTCAATTTTCCAATTGCTCCCATAAAACAAAATGCTAAAGCTATTTTGACAGATGCTCATACTTTTCTTCAGCTTTGAACTTACACATCCCAAGTTGAAGCCCTTTATGTGTCTTCTGATTTTCATGCTAAAAGGTTATAAGAAGGTTTACATTAGGTGCATGGGTTAAATAGTGTAAAGCATCATCATGATTCGAATTCTTTGCAAAGATTTGTCTAAAGACTCTAGAGCAGGTTTATGACAACAAATACAATTCTGCCTTGAAATTTTCTCCTTTTTATAGTTTTTTGATACATATTATCTTTCTCTAGAAATATTATCTGTAAGAAGACTTCCTTTTAAAATTCTTTTCAGATAAAAGTACTTTGCCTGCAGATGATTAAAATGGCCACATGCAAGTAACTAGTCTTATGTAGAAAAAAGTTCTGGATCTATTTCCTAAGCACTATATGTATCCATGATGAGTTGCTCAAATTCTTTATGTTCCATTTCCCCCCGACATTAATCACTATTTCTTTTGTTTCTGAGTTTCTGTAGTTAGTATCTGGACTTTTTCAAATCTTTTTAGAGATGTAGAATTGATTCTCTCCTCATATATGTGAAAATAAATTCATTTTGTACTTTTTTTCACTCCTTTCCCCTTTCACCACCTAACTTCATTGATCAAGAAGATGTGGTATCTCCCTATTGCCTATATAATAAAATTTTTAAAAACTCCATTAAGCATTTCAACGATTATGAAATTTAAATTTCAAATCTACTTGCTTTTAACATTAGATATTTTACAAAGAATTTTCTCTCAGTTTTTTCCCTATACATACATTCTCACTCATGTCTAAAACCTCACCCTCCACATCTGCATCCTCTGTTTCCCCTTGATTCTTTCAAGTAAATCCTATTTCTCCATTGCTATTTGTATACTATCTTTAATATTTAACTTGGAGTTGCTTGAAAATAGGGACTGTTTTAGTTCTGTTTTGCTTTTTTTCTCAATCAAAGGCACATTGCTTGCCATATGCTAAGAACTTAAAAAATATTAGCAGAATGACTGAAATACCTATTCATCTCTTATCCCTCTTCCTTTTAAAAGATTGTACCACCTGCTTAAAATACATTTGAGTTTTTTCCCTCTTCCTCTTAAAATTCTTATTTTCCTTCAAAACTATGAACAACAGATGCTCTCTTAAATAGGAATGTCTTTTTTTAACTGCTAAATTAATACTGTGTGAAAGTACATGATTAATCAGCCCATGTATTATAAGATCAACTGTTTTATGTCTACCCATTCCATTTTCAATGGGGAAAACTGGAGAAGTATAAAATTTTTCTCATTCCTAGGAGACATCACAGCCTGACTTGGAACATAATAGAAAACACAAATAATTAGAGAATGCCATTGAATGCTAGATGTCTGTTATGCACTGGAAGTATCAAAGGAATTCAAATATCAGTACAGTCTAATGTGGACAAGAAAGGAATTTCTGAGGACAGGAGAAGTGAGCTTACCCAAATAAATGATAGGTAGGGTTCTTTTTTTAGGTACTGGGGGCAAGAGATTTCCTTGTAAATCCCAAGATGACAATACTTCCCTGAATTTCATGATGTTTCATCTGCTTTCATACTTCAGGCACCTGTAATTTAATTGGTGTGTCAGCTACCTTGAAGGATGTATCCCCCTTGTGCTTTAGAAGATTATATTATAGAGATTTTTTGATCATCATGAATAGAATTTTAAAAAGACCTTACCTGCAAGTTCTACTCCCAAGAGACATGTAGGAGATGGCAAATGCTTTGAGGAAATGAATACCATGAATGAATACTGCTTAATTTAACACTGTGTTGTTTCCTCAGCATTATATTTTAGACAAATGCTTAGCCTTTAAAAACTCATTACAATATCTTTATGCAATCTGGAAATCAAGATGATGGAATAAGCAATAATCACTGTAACACTTCTACATTCACCTCTAAACAACTATGAAATAATGACCCAAAATAAGTCCTGAAATAGCAGAACCAGCAAAAAAAATGAGGTGAAATAAATTTTGAAAGAAAAAAACTTGTAAAATCACTAGGGAATGTATATTTCACTAAGGTAAAAGGGGAGCGCAATCTTAGACAGAAAGCTTCCTAGCAAGTCAACAACAACTTCATCTCAACAAACAAGCAGGAGATCCTGACCCTCAGTGTGGTGGAGCAGGCAAGTGACAACACAGGACCCTCCACATATTTTAGTATAAGAAGGAAATACAGTATATTCTTGCTCTGAGAATTTTCATTTTCTTCAGCTTAGCCCTCAACAAATAAGCAACCTCCAACAGCCAGCTCACTTGGTTTAGTATACTCCCAGGAAAATGCAGAAACAGCCCATAGGCTTCCAGCAGTAGTACCTAGCATAAACCCAGATCTTCTGTGCATCAAATGACTAGAGGGCCCCCATGATGCTCCAGGCAACATCACTGCCCCATCAGGTAAAGAACCTCGGTCCAAGGCCCTGCATAAGAAGTTTGACAGAATGCCTCTTCTTAACCTAAAGGTTTTTTAAAAAATTGAAATGATGAGCCAAAAACAACAACAAAAACAGGAATCTGGCCTTTCCTGGGGTGGAAATGACAAAATAAAGCCAGAAAGTTTCTCAAGTTCTCGCAGTTTCCCTTGAAATTTACATGAAACTCAGCCTTTGAACAGAGTCTGACAGAATGAAACAACTCTGCAATTCAAGATAGACTGGAAAAAGTTCAAAAAAGTTGCCTCATTGGGGTGAAAAAGGTGTTCATCCCAGCTCAGATAGACTTTGGGAAAACCAGTGAGAAGGTCTTAATGACAGCAAATCAGTAACTGAGACCCATGGTCCTGCCTCAGTAGAAGAATTGAATAGTGGAACAGTGTGCAGCCTCTTAAACTCTGGAAAACCAGGCAGTTTCCTGAAAAGCTACCCACTGGAAACACGAAGGGCTCTTGTGTTCAAAGCTAAAGCCTAAAGCTGCACAGAAACTTGGGACAGGGCCCTCTTTATTCCAGGAGAAGAGCTTGACCATAAAAGTTATAAAAAATGTAAAAGGAAAGAATCATAGAAAGATACTACCATGACAGGAAAGAACAAAGCACCAACTGAGACGAGGACAAAATTACCACAGAGCAAATCTCAAAGAGTGATAAGAATAGATCTCAAGCCCTAAGAGGCTTCTTTGAAGTGCTTATAAAAGACTGAGAGCCAACATTTTGGGAAAGAAGGCAATTCCTTAAAAAATACAATAGGACAATGAAAGAAAAAAAATCACTCAAAAAAACATCGCCAAAAGGAGAATTAACCAAATCGAAAAGGAGTTGCAAAAGTTAACTGAAAAAAAAAATCTCACATTAAAAATAGAATGGGGGGGCACCTAGGTGGTGCAGTGGGTAGAGCATCAGCCCTGAAGTCAGGAGGACCTGAGTTCAAATCTATTCTCAGAGAATTAACACTTCCTAGCTGTGTGACTCTGGGCAAGTCACTTAACCTCAATTGCCTCAGCAAAACATAAATCACTAAATAAATAAATAAAATAAGAAATAGAATGGGGAAAATGGAAGCTCATGACTCCAAGAGACATGAAGAATCAGTCAAACTAAAAGGAATGGAAAAATGGAAGAAAATGTGGAATACCTCTTTAAAAAACAAGCCAACTTGAAAAATAGATACAGAAGAGGCAGTTTAAAAATTATTGTTCTACCTTAAGGCTATAACCAAAAAAGGCCTGGAAGGCATTCTTAAGCAATCATTAAGGAAAACTGCACTGAAATTCTAGAAAGAGAGGGGGAAATACTCATTGAAAGAATTGTTTGATCACCTTTGGAAAGAGATTCCACAAGGAGAAAGCCCAAGGAATATTGCTGCAAAACTAAAAATTATGATCTCAAGGTAAATATCCTGCAAGCTGCCAAACAATAATAATTCAAATATCAAGGAGCAACAGTCGGGATTACCATGGATGTGGCTCCTTCTACAATTCCAGGATCAGAGAACCTGGAATGCCATATTCTGCAAGGTTACAACCAAGAATTAACTACCCAGCAAAACTGAGCATCCTCTTTCAGGGTAGGAGAAAGGATCTTCAATGAAGTGAGAGACTTTTAATCACTTCTATTGAAAAAATCATAATTAAACAGAAAATGTAAACTACAAACATAGTATGCAAGAGAAGCATAGAAAGGTAAACAGGAAAATATAGATAGATAGATAGATAGATAGATAGATAGATAGATAGATAGATAGATAGATAGATATAGGTATAGATATAGATAGACATATATACATACGCATATATTTATATGATTTAAAGCTTAAACAGTTTACATCTGTAGATACGAAAACAATATCTGTAACTCCTGAGAAATGTATCAGTCAATGGGGCAGATGGGGGACATCATATAGATGGAGGGTGTGGTTATGAATGAACTCTAATGTGATGATATCAATAAAAAAGAAATTAAGGGGCAGAAAATGGTCTGTAGTGGAAGAAGAGGAAAGGGAGGGCATAATGGGAAAATTAGTTCACATGAAGTGGCATAAAAGATATTACAATTAAAGGGAAAGAAGAGAGTAGGATTAACACTGTCTGAAGCTGCATCTCATTAGTTTTGGCTGTAAGAGGGAATAACTCAAATCATTCAGCAGGTTATACAAATTTATCTAGCCCTGTGAAGAAATAAGAGGAGAAAGAGGAAAGAAAAAGGAGTTGGATAGAATGGAGCGCAGAAAGACTGGCCAAAAAAGGTAAGAAAAGGGATTAGGTTGATAGAAGATAAGATTGTGGCTTGGTATTAAAAAAAAAAAAAAAAAAAAATGTTCTAGCACTATTAAGAGAAGGTGGAAGAAGTGATAGAACATAATATAGTGAGTGGGGTGGGTCAAAAAAAACCCCATTAATATGACAAGGTGGAAAGAGAGAATAAAAGTATATATAAGGGAAAAAATAGATTGGAGGGAAATGCAGAGCTCGCAATCATATATTAGGAATGTGAATGTAAAGAGCTCTCCCATAAAAAGGAAGCAAAAAGCAAAGTGGATTAAAAAGCAGAATGCTACAACATGTTGTTTACAATAAAGAAGTTTGACATAGTGAGAAACATACAGAGTAAAGGCTGGAAAAGAATTGATTGTGGTTCTGCTGAAGTTTAAAAAAAAGTAGGGTAGTAATTCTGATCTAAGATACAGCAAATGTAATAATAGATATAATTAAAAAAGATAAGGAAGGCAAGTACATCTTGATAACAGGTATCTTAATGAAGTAATAATGATATTAAATGTATATGCACCAAGTGTAGAGCAAACAAATTACTAAGTGAATATATTTAGCCAGTTACAAGAAGAAATAGGTAGCAAAACTATATTAGTGGCGCAATTCAACCTTCCCCTTTCGGAATCAGAAAAATGCAATATGGAAATAAACAATAAAGAAACTAGGGAGGCTAATAGAATAGTAGACAACTAGATCTCTGGAGAAAATTCAGTAGGAACAGAAAGGAATACACATTTTTCTTAGCAATACATGGCATCTACACAAAAACTGACTAAGTATTAAGGCATAAAAACCTCACAGTCAAATGCAGCAAGCCAGAAATAGTAAACACTTTATTTTCAGATAGCAATGCAATAAAAATTGAATAAAGGGTAAGAGAAAGATAGGCTAAATAATCTATTTCTAAAAAAATGAGTGAATCAAACAAGTAATTAGAGAAACTCTATAATTTCAGCCAAGATAATGACAATAATGAAACCTCGTATCAAAACCTATGGTATGTAGTCACAGCAGTTCTTAGAGGGATTATTATGTTTCTAAATACAAACATTAACAAAATAGAGAAAGAGATCAGTGAATTGATCATGCAACTAAAAAAGCTAGAAAAGAACAAATTAACAAACTCTAAATTCCAGATTAAAAATTCTGAAACTAAAAGGAGAAATTAATAAGTT
Source organism: Myrmecobius fasciatus (assembly GCA_023553655.1). Taxonomy (NCBI): domain Eukaryota; kingdom Metazoa; phylum Chordata; class Mammalia; order Dasyuromorphia; family Myrmecobiidae; genus Myrmecobius; species Myrmecobius fasciatus. The sequence continues at coordinate 33,385 of JAJPUD010015215.1, forward strand.
TTGAAACTAAGAAAAGTATTGGACTGATAAGTAAAACTAAGAGTTGGTTTTGTGAACAAATCAACAAAATAGATAAACTTTTGATTAATCTGATTAGAAAAAAGAATGAAAAAAAATCACCAGCATTACAAATGAAAAGGGTAAATTTATCACAAATGAAAAAGAAATGAAAATAATAATTAGGAACTATTTTGTCAAATTTTATGGCAGCAAATATGACAATCCAAGTGAAATGGATGATTTTTTTCTTTTTTTTCCTTTTAAAAGTTTTTATTTGCAAAGCATATATATGGGGAATTCTTCAACATTGACCCTTACAAAGCTTTCTGTTACAAATTTTTCCCCACTAGTCCCCACCCCTTCCCTAGATGGCAGGAAATCCACTACATATTAATTATGTTAAAATACTTGACAAATCGAATATATGTATGTATACATATTTCCACACTTATTGTTGTGCAAGTAAAATCGTATCTACAAGAAAAGAAAAATCAGAGAAAGGAAACACAATGCATGCAAACATCAATCAAGAGCATGAAAATGTTATGTTGTGGTCCACATTTCAGATCCCTCTCTCTGGGTGTATATGGCTTTCTTCACTGAACAATTGGAAGTGGTTTGAAACATTTCATTGCTGAAGAGAGCCATGTCCATCAGAATTGATCATGATATAGTATTGTTGTTGCCATATGTAATGATCTCCTGGTTCTGCTCATTTCACTCAGCATCAGTTCATGTAAGTCTCTCCAGGCCTCTCTGAAATCGTCCTGCTGGTTGTTTCTTACAGAACAATAATATTCCATAAAATTCATATACCATAATTTGTTCAGCCATTCTCCAATTGATTGGCATCCATTCCGTTTCCAGTTTCTAGCCACTACAAAAAGGGCTGCCACAAATATTCTTGCACATGTGGGTCCCTTTCCTTCCTTTAAGATCTCTTTGGGATATAAGCCCAATAGAAACACTGCTGGGTCATAGGGTATGTACAGTTTGATAACTTTTTGAGCATAGTTGAAATGGATGTTTATTTATAAAAATATAAATTGCCCAAATTAATAGAAGAGGAAATGCATTACTTAAACAGTCATGTTTTAGAAAAAGAAAATGAAGAAACCATTAATGAACTTCCTAAGAAACATTCTCCAGGGGCAGATGGATTCACAAATGAATAATAAGAAACATTTACAGAACAATTAATTCCAATACTATATAAATTATTTGAAAAAATAGGTAAAGAGGGAATCCTGCCAAATTTTTATTATGATACAAATATGGTACCTAAACCAGGAAGAACCAAAAATGAAAAAGAAAATTATGGACCAATCTCCCTAATGAATACAATGAAAAAAAGTTTCAATAAATTATTAGTAAAGAGATTATAGGAACTTATCCACAGGCTAGTACACTATGACCAAGTGAAATTTATATTAAAAATGCAGGGTGGGTTCAATATCAGGAAAACCATCACCATAATTGACCATATCAATAATGAAACTAACAGAAATCATATTATAATCTCAATAAATGCAGAAAAAACTTTTGACAAAATATAGCACCCATTCCTGTTCAAAACACTAGAGAGTATAGGGATAGAGGGAGCTTTCCTTAAAATAATAAGCAGTATCTATCTAAAACTTACAGCTAGCATTATTTTTAATAAAGAGATGCTGGAAGCATTTCTAATAAGATCAGGGGTGAACAAGAATGTCCATTATCACCACTATTATTCAACATTGTACTAGATTGGCTTTAGCAATAAGAAAGTTAAATTAAAGGAATTAGAATAGGAAATGAGGAAATAAAGCTATCACTATTTGCAGATGATATTATGATATACTAGAACTTACTGGAAACAACATCTTTAATGGAGTTACAGGATACAAAATAAACCCACACAAATCATCAGTATTTCTATATATATAGTATTACTATATATTATACGATATTACTATATATAACTAACAAAGCCCATCAGCAAGAGATAGAAAGAGAATTTCCATTTAAAATAATTGTAGACAAAATAAAGTATTTGGGTTTCTACCTGCCAAGACAAACCCAAGAATTCTATGAACACAATTAGAAAATACTTCTCACACAAATAAAGTCAGATTTTAACAATTGGAAAAATATCAATTTCTCATGGGTATGCTGAGCTAATATAATAAAAATGACAATTCTGTTTAAATTGATCTGTCTGTTTAGTACCATACCAGTCAAACTGCCAAAAATATTTTATAGAAATAGAAAAAATAATAACAGAATTTGGGCCTATAATAATCTTGCATTTGATAAACCGGCAAATGCCAGCTTCTGAAATAAGATCTCTCTATTTGACAAAAATTCCTTAAAAATCTGGAAAATAATGTCAGAAAATCGAAATAGGCCTACATCTCAAATCCCATACCAAAATAAGGTTAAAATGGGTACATGATTTGGGCATAAAGTATAATAACATAAACAAATTTGGAGAGCAGAGGATAATTTATCTTTCAGATGTTTGGAGAAGGGAAGAATTTATGACCAAAGAACTAGAGAACATTATTAAAGGCAAAATGAACAAAGTTAATTATATTAAATTAAAAAGTCTTTGAACAAACAAAACCAAGAGAAAAAATATTAAAAGAAAAGTAGAAAGGCAGGAAAAATCTTTACAGCCATTTTTTCTTAAAAATATCTCATATAATATCTAAATATATAAAATACATAAATATATATATATATATATATATATAAAATGAAGTGTGTCAAATTTGTAAGAATACCAGTCATTCCTTAATTGATAAATGGTCAAAGGTTATGAACAATTTTTAGATGGTGAAATTAAATATATCTATTGTAATATGAAAAAAATGCTCTAAATCACTATGATTAGAGAAATGTAAATTACAACAACTCCAAGTTACCACTTCACACTCTCAGATTGCCTAAGATGACAAGAAAAGATAATGGTAAATGTTGGCAGGGAGTTGAGGAAAACTGGGATATTAATGCATTGTTGGTAGAGTTGTGAAATGACAGAACCATTATGGAGAGAAATACAGAACTATGCCTAAAGGGTTATAAAATTGTGCATACCTCTTGACCCAGCAGTGCCATTACTGGGTCTGTATCCCAAGGAAATTATGAAGAATGTAAAGGATCCACACGTGGAAAATATTTGTGGCAGCTCTTTTTGTGGTGGCAAAGAACTGGAAAGATTTTAAGTGGAACAAATAGAACCAGGAATACACAATAAGTGCAATAATGTGAGATGACCATCTATGAAAAACTTGATTCTTCTCATTGTTTCATTGAACACAAGCAATTCCAATAGACTTTGGAGAGAAAATGCTATCTTCATCCAGAAAAAATTATGGAGATTGAATGTAAATCAATACATGTTAAGTTCATTTGTTTTTGTTTTTTTCTCTTCCATGATTTTTCTGTTTTGTTCTGATTTTTTGTTCCCGATATGATAAAACAAGTTGCTAAAATAAAATAAATAAATAAAATTAAAGTTTATTATTAAATAAGTACACTTCATAATAATAATAATTTTTTTAAAAATCTGACCACTGAACGGTATTATGGTGTAAGATCAAGACATAAATAAGGACAATAGTATAAAAACATCAGTGGTTAAAACCCCAAAGAAAATTGGAAATAGTCTTGAACCTTGAAAGAATTCATTGAACAGCTCAAAACAGAGCTCAAAAATCATATGAGTGATGGGAAAAAAATTGTGAAATGAAATAAAAGTGATATAAAAAATCATGAAAAAACAGTTCACAGCTTTGCAAAGTAAAGAACTACTAATTGGGCAAATGGAAAAGGAAATACAAAAATCCATTGAAGAAAAAAACTCACTAAAAATTATAATTCATGAAATGAAATGAATGTACAAACACTAATTGAAAAGAAGCAAATCCTTAAATGTCAGAAGTGTATAAATGGAAGGTAATGATTCAATGAAGCATGGAGAATTATTTTTAAAATTTCAAAACAATGAAAAAATTGTAAAATAACTGAAGGGAAAAACAGCTTATCTGTAAAACAGATCAAGTAGAAACAATGTAAGAATTATTGGATTCAGGGGCAGCTAGGTGGCACAGGGAATAGAGCACCAGCCCTGAAGTCAGGAGGACCTAAGTTCAAATCTGGCCTCAGCTGTGTGACCCTGGGCAAGTCACTTATGCCCAATTGCCTCAGCCAAACATAAATGCTTTCTCGTATATAAATTCCTGTCAAGTTGGAATAACTAGCTTTTTTCATTTATCTCTTGCTTTTTTGCACACACAGACCATCTCTTCCTTTATTAGAAGACACTTTTGGCTCAATTGCCACTCCTAATCCTTGTTTATTGACAGCTTCAATCAGCTTTAAATGTTCCATGAAGTCCCATAGCCTCCAGTTCTTAGTGCTCTCTTACTTGTCAAATGATCTCTGCATATTGTCTCTCTGAATAAAATAAGAAACCTTAGAGAACGAGTTATTTTATTTCTTTTTATATTTTTATTTCTTTTTTTTTAATTGAAGCTTTTTATTTGTATAACATATGTATGGGTAGTTCTCCAATGTTGATCTTTACAAAGCTTTCCATTACAAATTTTACCCCCAGTCCCCTCCCCTCCCCTAGATGGCAGGAAGTCCACTACATGCTAATAATGTTGAAATGCTTGAGAAGTTATGCAAGAAAAATCCTATCTACAAGAAAAAAAAAAGAATCAGAGAAAGGCAACACAATGCATACAAATGTCAGTAGAGATCATGAAAATGTTACGTTGTGGTCC
>JAJPUD010015216.1:0-20273 GCA_023553655.1 Myrmecobius fasciatus
GTGATTTTTTCCAATTCACCAATTTTGTTTTTCAGTGAACTGTTTTCTTTTTCCAATTCACCAGTCCTATTTTCCAGTTTTTGATATTTCTGTTGCCCTGATCTCAATTTATTTCCCCATTCTTCTTCTAGCTCTCTTTTGAGATTCTTAATGCAATCATCCAGGTAAGCCTTCTGAAAGGGAGACCAACTTAAGTCTGCCTTTGTGGCTTCATCTGGGATTGTTTTCATAATGTCAGGATCTGGGGACTGATCGATTTTTTCTCCGTAAAAGCTTTCTATGATGAGAGCTCTCTTCTGCTTCTTGCTCATGATTTAAAGTTGGGATATTGGTCAAAATCAGAGAAAACTGCAACAATTTGTATTTGCCCTGGGGCAGTTTGCCGAGTTGACATCTGGTCTGAGGCTGGTCGGGCTAGATTCGCACTAGAACCCCATTTTCAGCTTCTCTCGATCCACCCTTTTCCAAAGCAGATCTGCCAAAGCACCTGCCTGCAAGCAGAGCAAAGTGGTCCAGGTGTCTCCCAGGGGCTTCCTGGGTGCCCAAAATCCGCCCCTCTATCGCAGCCCTGACTTCCGCCCCGGCTGGAGTCTGATTGCGACCAGTGGCCGATTTCCCCTGAGGCTAACCTTCTCTGGAGTTCTTTCAAGGTAGATCTTTGATAGAAGTGTGTTGTAGTCCAAATGCTTGGCGGGGCCCTCACTCAGAAACCAGTTGGAAGGCTTACTTTGTCTGGGTTTGAGGGAATGTCCCAGGAATTCACAGAAAAAGCTGTCCACAGTTCGCCATCTTGGCTCCGCCCCCCGGTCAAATGAACTTTTAAATGAGTTGTTTTGTTTATTTTTTTTTATCCATTTCACTAATACTGTTTTTCAGGGAGTTGTTTTCTTTTTCCATTTCATCAAAATTATTTTTAAGGAGTGATTTTCTTAAGACAATTTATGTGTTTCATTTCATAGAGCTCTCATTTACTTTCCCCATTTTTCTTCTAACTCCCTTTTACAATCCTTTTTTAATTCTTCCAATAGAATCTTGTAAGATGGAGACCAACGTATATCACCATTTGAGCTTCCTTTGGAGATGTTTTGCCTTTAGTGTCCTCAGGGTTTGAGGTCTGTCATTCACTGTCTCCATAAAATCTCTCTCTCTCTCTCTCTCTCTCTCTCTCTCTCTCTCTCTCTCTCTTTCTCTCTTTACTTATATTTAAAGTTTGAGGTCTGCTCTTAGGGCAAAAAATAAATTGTTCTATTCATCCTCTACAGGGACAATGACTAAGTGCTGCTCTGGGGCTGGTATTGTTGCCTTCCTTCCCATGCTGTCCAGGTATGCTAATTCCCACTTATTATGCAGTAGTTCAGGGGCTCCCTATTTGCCTTTTGTAATTTTGTGGGCATCTCACAGCTAGTCTGCTGATCCACTTGCTTGTGAACCAAGAAAGAGTAGCAAATGCTGCTGTATTTTGGCTACAAGTCTCTTGTTAGATTCCCTCAGCTCCCAGAAGGCTTTCCACCCTAAATCTCTTGAGTCTGTACTGTACAACACCCCCCACCTTCTCTATTCCCACCATCTTCAACCTCCTTACCTTCATCTGATTTAGACAGACCTTACCTTTTCTGAGCTCCTTTCCAAATATCTTCATCTGGAAATTTGTTACATTCCAAATATGTGTGAGTTCTGTCACTCCAAACAGACACTCCAAAGTGTTTGTCCACTTCAGAGGTTTGATCTTGTGTTGATCTCAGGGAAGTCATGAATAGCTCAGACAAAGACTAGTCTCCTGTTCACCATGTTGGATCCATCTCCTGGAGCATCTTAAATGCATTTACTAAAAGTTCTTGAATAATTGGTTTATTATATTGCAAGGTAATGTAAATGCAAAATAGACATTTCCTATTTCCTAACACTAAATATTTCCCTTCATATATTAATGGAATATTAGAATTATAAAATTTTTGCATACATTTTCTAAATTCTCATATTTGGAGGAATGAGCTCTCTGAAGAAAGTTAACTATTTCTCCAAGATTAAACCTTAAGTGTTTTTTTTTTTCTAATGCTGTTGTTCATGAGTCACCAATAATACATTCTTCATCTATTATTCTGTTGCTATCAATTATCCAACCTTAGATAAAGAGTTTTTAGTTAGGAATATTTAGTAAGTTAGCTTTGTAGGAATAATTATTTTTTAATTCCTTTAGAAAAATCTGGGATGCACACTCCTATAAGAACATAGAGATCCCAAGAGAAACATAAAGAGAAAGTACATTTGGCTACAGAGTAACACAAAAAAACTTCAAGTTGGAAAGAACTCATTTTCTCTCTTCTTAGAGTCTCCTGCATTTTCTCTTAGTTATACAGCCCACTGCCTCACTCTGGGGATAAAAGTTCTGGTAGAATCCTGAAGCTCTCTTTCTTTGGTCTGAAGAATTCATGATCTCTGAAGCTATTTCTTCTAAGTGTATCTATTGGGTTTTTGCTTATTTCCCAAATTGATGTATTATTTCTTTAATGATCCAATATCTCTGATGACATAATCAATTATGGGATGAGTTGGGAATTTCCTCTGGGCTTATTTCCCTCCCACCTCCATTATGCCCTTTGAAAAAGGCACAAGAGCTCAGCTTTCTTAAAGCACTCCCAAAACAATTATTGAAACAATTTTCTGTAATACTTAATGTTGGAATTTCCTTTTCTTATGTACCTAGGACAAATTAAGGATTTTTTCCTGCACATAGTTTTGTCTTTGTTTACTCTGTTGATTGAATTGATCTCAGAATTATTCACATCTTTTTGTCAGAACTTTGATTCAATAATCCAATCAAAAAGGGATTCTCACTTTAAAAGCTATCAAAGCATAGAGCACTTGCTAGTTGCATTAATTAGGATTGACTCTTCCTTTACAGACATAACAGAGAATGTACACAGAGCCTTTCTGCTTAATTGTAGAGTCTTTCTTCTTTTTTTTTATTTTATTTGCAAAACATATGTATGGGTAATTCTTCAACATTAACCCTTACATAGCTTTCTGTTACAAATTTTTCACCCCCAACTCCCCACCCCTCCCCTAGATGGCAAGATATACACTACATGTTAATTATGTTAAAATACTTGACAAATTGAACATATGCATACATATTTCCAAACTTATCATTCTTGTTCAAGAAAAATTGTATCTACAAGAAAGACATATCAGAGAAAGGAAACCCAATGCAAGCAAACATCGATAAAGAGCATGAAAATGTTATGTTGTGGTCCACATTTCATATCCCTCTCTCTGGGTGTATATGGCTTTCTTCACTGAACAGTTGGAACTGGTTTGAAACATTTCATTGTTGAAGAGAGCCATGTACATCAGAATTGATCATCATGTAATATTGTTGTTGCCGTGTATAATGATCTCCTGGTTCTGCTCGTTTCACTCAGCATCAGTTCATGCAAGTCTCTCCAGGCCTCTCTGAAATTGCCCTGCTGGTCATTTCTTACAGAACAATAATATTCCATAATGTTCATATACCATAATTTATTCAGCCATTCTCCAATTGAAGGGCATCTATTCAGTTTCCAGTTTCTTGCCACTACAAAAAGGGCTGCCACAAACATTCTTGCACATGTGGTGCCCTTTCCTTCCATTATGATTTCTTTGGGATATAAGCCCAATAGAAACACTGCTGGGTCAAAGGGTATGCACAGTTTGATAGCTTTTTGAGCATAGCTCCAAATTGCTCTCCAGAATGAGCCGTTCTTCTTAAGCAGAGAAAGATCAGATCTACAATACAGGGCAACCAGATTCCTGGGATGCTGAATCTCTAAGAAGAATTTCCAAGACTGCTGGCTATTTCTGCCATCATAATGCCATTCTCCAGGAAAAAAAAATGGTTACTGCTCTTAGTGGCAATTTTTTTTTTCTTCTTTTGAGACAATCTTCTTATCTCATGCAGACTTCTTGTGTAGCTTTCTGTCTCTCTCTCTCTCTCTCTTTCTCTCTCTCTCTCTCTCTCCCTCTCTCTTTCTTCTCTCTCTTTCTTGTCTCTTTCTCTTTCTTTTTTCTCTTTTCTCTCTATCTCTCTGTCTCTCTCTGCCTCTCTCTATTTCTGTCTATCTCTCTCTTTCTCTCTCTTGCTCTCTGTCTCTGTCTGTCTTTGTCTCTCTGTCCTTTATCTCCCTGGGTGTCTCTGTCTGTCTCTGTATCTCTGTGTCTCTGTCTGTCTCTTGGTCTCTCAGTCTCTCTCTCTCTCTCTCTCTCTCTCTCTCTCTCTCTCTCTCTCTCTCTCTGTCTCTCCCATCTTGATCTGATTACTAATCAGCATTCAACCTTACACTTCCTCCATTTTTCATCTGGACTGACTCATCCCTCCTAATACTGCCTAATTGGTCCATATTGATTCAAGAATTAGCTATTGTTACACCCATTTTGCGTAATCATAAACTGAAGCCTGTCAAGGGATTCCTGGTGGGCTTAGTTCACTGCAGCCCAAAGCTCTCAAACTCTAGAGATATACAAGCCTCTGTCTCCTTGGTTTTAATAATTACAAATGTGCAACTGTACACATAACATCACTTTTGATACAATTCTTTTTTGCAGTTATTATTTGACCAAATATATTTTTATTAAAGCTTATTATTTTGAAAACATATGCACAGATAATTTTAACAATCATCTTTGCAAAACATTGTGCTCTAAATTTTTTTCCTTTCATCCCTCCATCCCCTCCCCTAGAAGGTAAATAATCCAATATATCTTAAATATGTACAATTCTTCTATATATAGTTCCACAATTATCATGCTGCACAAGAAAAATCAGATGAAAAGGGAAAAATGAACAAGAAAGCAAAATACAAACAACAAAAAAGTAAAAATACTATGTAGTGATACACAGTCCCCACAGTCCTCTTTCTAGATGTAGATGGCTTTTTTCATTGCAAGACTTTTGGAACTGACCTGAATCACCTCACTGGTGAAAAGAGGCCTGTTCATTAGAATGGACCACTTTTTTTTTTTTTTTTTTTTTACCATTTTTAAGGACTATACAAGAATAGTGGAAAAAGAAATGTTCCCATAGAAACAGATACAAACATACAGCATATTTTATTCCTGAAATCAGGTATTATTCCAGGCATGCTTAATGTTGTTCTGTTGATTACTCTACTAAAATTAAGTTGTAAGTATCTAATTCATATTTATATTTAATTTGGTCCCCATGCTTTCCAGAAGATGCAGATTTCTGAATTTAGCTAAAAATTAATTTGTATTAATTTTTATTAGTCTAATTTCAGTTTTACATACAAGTTTATGCATCCAATAAGTTACAAGCACAGACTGTTAATAAACATTCTCCAAACAGTTTTTTAAAAGTCCTTATTCATTACCAGGGAGAAAAAAAAAAAAAACTAGGAGCCTAATAAATAATGATAGTGTTAATATCTCCAATTTATATAACACCTCTCTTTATTAGCTCCAAGTGTACAAATATACTTTAATTTAATTCATTTCAATTTCATTTATTAAATATTTAACTAGTCAGTTGAATCTTCTATCTATTGTGAAGTATTCGAAAGAGTTATGTAAGAGTCTTTACCAAAGCCTTTGAAAAGATACAAATTTGTCAGAGAAATGACCCATATAACAAGAAATAATGAGAATTAAAAGCAAGACTATCTACAATAAGAAGAAAATTGAAGAAAAGTAAGTGCCACAGGACAACTAGGTGGTAGAGTGGATAGAGCATTGGACCTGGAGTCAGAAAGGCCTGAGTTCAAATCTGCCCTCAGGTAGTACTATCTGTGTAATTCTGTGAACGTGACATAACTCTGTTGCCTCAGTTTCCTGATCTGTAAATTGAGCTGGAGAAAGAAATGGCAAAGTACTATAGTATCTGTGCCAAGAAAATCCAAAAGGGAATAACAAAGAGTTAGACTGGCTGAACCAATAGAACTGAACTAAATACCAAATATATTTGAATAAAATTATTCTATCAATGATCAGAAGAGCTAATGGGTGAGTAGATAAAAATAGTCCAGCCATCTCCAACAAGCCTGATCCAGACACAGGCTTCTTATTATCTGGTCTTCCAGCCATAACTTTGAACATTAGATCCAAATCAGGATGAAGGCCCAGAGAGACACCAGAAATGACCATCCCTTTCAATACAGCACACACACACACAATTTTTATGATTACTGTTCTTAAACTAAAATCTCTTTAACAATCCATTCAAAATCTGTGATTCAGAGTCAAAGGCTACCTAAGCAAAAACTACTCACTCCCACTTTTGCATCTCCTATCTCCAACCCATTTCAACCTTTCTTTTTTTTATCCCATTGTATCAAAAGAAGCTTCATTATATTGTTTATAAACAGGTTTTTGTGTTACTCATTTGTATTAGGAATTTTCTCAACTTTTTCTCAAAAATAATAATGAATTATAATAAATTTGAAAAGTAAGCTGTTATTACAGCTTCACCCTACAAATGAAAAAAAGTGAAAGACACAGTGGCAAAGAACTTGTCCAGAGTCACATAAGAAATAAATTCTAAAGCTGCTGCCAATTTCAGGCCTTCTTAACTCCTTAGCATCTCGATTCCAAGGTCAGCACTATATCCACTGTGTCCCCGTGGGGCATATAGGGTGTTCATGGAGAACTAGCACCTTTGATATGAGGGCTCATAGACCCCTTTTGGGGGTTGCTCATACACCTTTGATATATACCATCACCCAACTCTCATTTGTGGTTTCAAGAAGTTATAGCTTACACATCCACATCCTAATAAATTCTCTAGGCCTGGGGTGGGGAGCCTGTTTTCTGCCAAGGGCCATTTGGATATTGATAATATCATTTGCAATCCATACAAAATTATTACCTTACAGATCTCAAGCAGTGGGAGGTTGTTGTAGCTCACATTCCACTCATTATAGCCTGCAGTTATCTGAAATTATTTCAGGAACCATCTACTGCCTGTACACCAGATGTTCCCCACCCCTGCTCTAGGCAGATAAACTAAACCAGATTATAGATAACTGAAGGGCCTCAAAAGCAGTCAGTGAGTTAGGGAGATGTTAATCCTGAGCATGTGAAGTCTGCTCCTAAAAGAATTGGAAGAAGAAAACAATATATTCTAAGCATCATAAAGATAATGGAAGCAGACACTGTGGAGCACTTAGAGATTGGTCAGAAATGGAAGGCACCAGATGTTCCAATGTATGCTGCACCATATCCAGCCATCCTGACTTTTGTCCTGCTATTGGATTTCAGTGACTGGAAGAGAGAATGGAGTTGATGACTTTACACAATTCTGCTTTGCTTAAATTCAGTTCAGTTGGAAGTCAAGATATTACTCCATGATGTCATTGGCCCCCTTCAAAATAGATTCATATAATAGATCCCACACAGCTAAATTTCTTCTTGTGATCCCTGTCTCTTCTCACCTCACCACAGCACCCCTTTTGTTCATCATCTCAGTGGAACACTTTGCCTTTGTCTCATATATTACTGAAAAATTCAGGCTTCACAAGTACTTCCTTTCTCCCAGATTTCTTTGACCAAAACTCATTTACTTATCCTTTGCTCCAATCTCAAAGGTCCTTCTGACCCAAAGCTAAACTCTCTGTGTCCTTGAGCATGCCCTTTCTGTGTCTTCTGAGAGTTTGTCTCTGATTATCTCCTCCACTTCACATTTCTTTTATCTCCTTGTGCAATGACCTGTAAGGTGCTTAACAACCCAAGCTATATCAACTTCAGCCTAAAAACAGTCAAAAAGCTCCTTTTGACTCTCCTATTATTTCAACCTAGAATCCTAAATCTCTCCTCCCTTTCATTATATAATTATATTATATAATTATTATATATAATCTTAGAAAAAGGTCTGTTTACTCTGCTTTTTCATCTCCTTCACACTTCTGGGATCTGGCCCTGTGATTTTGAATCATCACTTAGCAGTGAGGTACTTGGGCTTAAAAAGGACAATATTCTACCCAACATCATAATTTTATATAAGAAAAATATTCTCATGTAGAAATGAGGAAACTAGGGCAAAGAAAAGTTTAGTAAATTGCTTACTAAGGCATAGGTCATTAATAACAGAGCTCAGAATAGACCCACATTTACCAGTTCCATGTACAGTACTTCCTTTTCCAAATCTCACTCCCTCCTCCACATCTCTTTACAGAAAGAACACAAACATCTGCCTACAGCATTTTCATTCAAATTCCTGCCACAGAGGGATATGTAGGGGGAAGGGGGTAGCAGATAATGAGGAAAAATGTAGATAATTTTAGGTTGTCTATAGCATTTATTTCTTGCCTGGTTTTTGATTTCTGTTAGGATGACTATGTTTATTTTTGGCCTGGGGCACAAAGATAGTGTTAATTTTCCTGCAAGAATTTTTAAAGAAGTATATGCATTCTAAAGTATGTTTTATTCTCTTCCATTCTTGGAGTCTGAAGGAAAGAAAGGATTAAGGATGTGGAGGGATAAAAGGATTAATTCCTACTAATACTTGTTGGGTTATTAATGGTCCAGGAAGGAATCAATAAACTTAAAGAGGATATGATTCATATTGAGCTTTCCAAACTGAAAATCATTTAGAGGTCAAAACCAGAAGTCAATAAAGAATAATATTGGAAAATAACTATAGTAATAACAATAACAACAATAAGGCTAATAATTATAATGATAATATTAAAATGAAAATTATCCGCATTTACATAGCACTTTAAGGTCATAAAAATCCTTTAAAATATTTTCTCATTTTTCTTACAACAACCTGGAGAGACAGATGTTATTATTATACTTATTTTACAGATGAGGAAATAGAGGCATAAAAAAGTTTAAATGACTTGTCCAGGATCAAATAACACAGCTAATAAGTTTCTGAAAACCAGATTTGAACTCAGATTTTTTTGACTCTAGGTACAGAACTTTATCCATTAACTAAGGGACTCCAACTAACTGGGAAAATAGAATTATAAACATTCTTTCTACTCACATATCTACCACCTAACTTCATAATCATTCCCTCTTGCCTATATTATTGCGATGAGTTCTTTATTACAATTGCTTTCTCAAATCTCTTCCTATTCAGATTTCTACATATTGCTGGACCTTGATTATCTTTAAACTTAGACAATATATTTTCTCTTTTTTTCAATCTCTTTTCTCTTCTCTCCTTCAAAGCCAGTGGCTTCCTCTCCTCTGCAATCAAATGCCATCTCTTATGTTTATGTTTTCAAGCCCTTCACAACCTAGCCTAATCTGCTAATGTAGCCTTCTTGGACATTATTGATGTCACACACACACACAAACACACACACACACACTCCTTCATTCTACTATCCAGCCAAACAAGCCCTTTCTCTTCTCTTTCATGCATGAGCCCCTATCTTTTATCCCAATGCCTTTTGAATTGTAGTTCCAATACATGGAATGTAGTGATTCTTGAATTCCACCTCAGAGAATATTTTTTCATTCATAACTTCACTCTTCTATATTATCTTCTAAAGAAAAATCTCTCTTTATTCCCAGTTTCTAGTGCTCTCCTTTCCAAAGTATCTTCTGAGGGATTCTTTTTATGTTCTGCTCTACTGACTTGCAACTCCAAGGAACAAGCTTCTCTTCCTAGGATAAGTTCATCACTTCTAAACTTACCAGTAATTCCCTCCTAAATTACTCTTGGCAGCGGGGTTTTCATAGCTCAATAAAACTATGCACTATGCCATGTAGAGCAAAGATAACCCAAAATAGACATGTCATAGTAGAGAGTTCTGACAAAATAAGGGATCCACTGAAGAATATAACGGCAAACCACCCCAGTATCTTTGCCAAGAAAACCCAATGGACAGTCGTAAAAAGTATATGGATCAAGAAACAACAGTTTTGTTCCTGCACATATGAAACCACTTGAGAATTTTTATATCTTAGATGTATCTAACATATAGTGGATTTTGAGTAGAGATATTCTATTTTTCTACTAGAAAATACTAGATGGTTAATACAATCAATTGCTTGCTTTATAAGCCTTGGCATTAAGCATGAAAAGAATCCCTACCATTGGAAATAAGTATGGCTTCAGCAATTTTGTTTCCTCTTTATTATTCTGAAAACTATCTGATTTATTACAAAACAAAAAGATTTAGATATATCTTAAAACTCAACTAAATCTAATTTTATCCTCATCTGTCCTGACACTGATAATAAGTCACTTCTCAGTTTATCAGACAACAGATTACGGACACTGATTTACAATGATATTTAAAGAAATCAAACAAATATATTCATAAAGATTTATTGTAGTAAAATAACTCTTTGATGGAGTCAAAATGTGTAGAGTGAAGCTGCTGGAGCTCTCCCAGTTTCCCTCAAAAACCACATGAAACCAAGCCTCTGAACAGTCAGATGGAACAAAACCACTCTCCAGTTCAAGATAGATTAAAAAAAACTTCCAGAAAGGTCAATCTCACTGGTGTGCAAGGGCTTTCAGCCCAGCTCAGATGGAGTTTGGAAAAGTCAATGACAGGGTCTTAAAGCAGATAAGCAATTGGGATCCTAGGTCCTGGCCCAGTTGAGGAGCAGACCAGTGGGGAAACAGTACCAGCTCAGAAGGCAAATTCTGGGAAACTAGGCTATTCACTAGAAAGAGCAGATAAAGCAACCCCCTGCAAACCCAAAGGACTCCTGTGCTAAAAGCCAAGGTTCAGAGCTGCACCAGAAGCTTAGGGCAGTGCTCGTTTTAACCAGGCGCAGAGTTTAAAAAGAGGAAATACCAAAAGAAAATGAACAAGAAACAGAAAAGAACCTTGGCTATAGACTGTTAGGAATACAAAAGCACCAACTCAGATGAGGGCAAAATATCCCCAGAAGAAATCTCAAAGAGTGATATGAATTGGTCTCAACCCTGAAGAGGCTTCTTGGAAGTGCTCATAAAAAGGCAATAAGAGAGGCAGAAGAAAAATGAGAAAATAAATGAGATATAAGTGAGAGAGAATTAACAGCTTGGAAAAGGGAGGCAATTCCATAAAAAGTGCAATTGGCCAAATGCAAAAAAAAAAAAGTCACTGAATAAAGCAATACCTTCAAAAGTAGAATTAATCAAATTTGAAAAAGAGGCACTAAAAGCTAATTGAAGAAAGTTACACATGAAAATCTAGTAAGGGTCAAATGGAAGCTAATGACTTGTGAGACATGAGGAATCAGCCAAATAAAGTAAAAAGAATGAAATAATGGAAGAAAATGTAAACTACATCATTGGAAAATCAGCCTTCCTGGAAAATAGACAACGTAAAAACTATTAGTCTACCTGAAGGTCATGATCAAAATAAAGAGCCTTGATAGCATTCTTCAAGAGATAATCAAAGAAAACTTCCCTGCTATTCTAGGAATAAAGGGGGGAATAGCTATTGAGAAATGCATCAATCTCCTTTGGAAAGATGTGCCAAAAGGAAAACCCAAAGGAATTTTGTTGCATAACTCCAGAACTACAAACTTAAGGAAAAAATACTGCAAGCAGCTGGAGAAAAGCAATTCAAATATTAAGTAGCAACAGTCAGGATTACCCAAGATCAGTCAGCTTATACAGTAAAACATTGGAGGGCGGAATACCATGTTCCAGAAAAGGAAAGGATGTTTATAATCAACAATTAACTACCCAGCAAGACTGAGCATCATCTTTCAGGGGAGGTGGATCTTTAGTGAAATAAGAAAGTCTGAATCTCTTTTGAAAAAAACAGAACTAACAGAAAATTTAATCTTCAAGGACAGCAGTCAAAAGTATAGAGAGGTAAAATGAGTAAATATATATATTATTTAATTGAATCCCTTGATGGGAAAATGATATGTGTAATTTTAGAGAACTATATATGTTACTGGGGCAGATATCGATAGAAGGTATGGTTATGAATGGATACTGATGTGATGATATAAAAGACAAAGACATTGAGGGGTAGAAAAAGAATGTACTGAGAGAAGAAAGGAGAGGTATAATGGGGCAAATTAGATCATATGAAGAGGCACACAAGACCTATTAAAATAGAGGGAAAGAAGGAAAGAAGGTAAGTATTGTCTAAAGCTTGATGTCATCAATTTCGGCTCTAAGAGGGAATTACTTAATCATTCACTTGGGTAGAGAAATTTATTTAACACTATAAAGAAGTAGAAGGAGAAAGAGGAAAGGAAAGGGAGAGGCTGCATAGAAGGGAGAGCAGAAACACTATGAAAAAAAGGTAAGAGAAAAGAGAGGGGTGATAGAAAATAAGGTAATTGGTGGGGTGGGTTAAAAAACAAGTGAAATACAAATAAAGACAAGACGGAAAGATAGAACAAAAGTATATGCAGGGAGAAAACAAGATGGAGGGACTATGGAATGGTAGTCATAACTATGAATGTGAATGGGATGAATTGTTGCATAAAATGGAAGAGAATAGCAGAGTGCATTAAAAATCAGAATCCTTCAATATGCTGTTTACAAGCAACACGTTTGACACTAAGAGACACATTCAGAGTAAAGGTAAAATCTGGAGCAAAATTTATCATGCTTCATTTGAAGCACAAAAAGAACAGGATCTCACATAAAGCAAAAGTAAAAATAGATCTAATCAAAAGAGATAGGAAGAAAAGTATATCTTATTAAAGGATAGTGTAAAAAATGAAATAGTAACTATACTAAATATAGTTAAAATGAAATTCCTAGAGAAGATATCAAGCCAGTTACAGAAAGAAATATACAGAAAACCTATACTAGTGAGGAACTTCAATCTTCCCCTCTCACCTTCCATCTCACCATCAAATGCAGAAAGGACAAAATAGTGAATTCTTCCTTTTCAGGTCACAATGCAATAAAAATTATATTCAATGAAGACACAGGGAAAGATAGATTAAAAACAAATTGGAAATTAAATAATTTAAATCTAAAGAATAAGTGGGTCAAATAACAAATCACAGAAACCATCCATAACTTCATCCAGGAGAATAACAATAATGACACAAAATACTGAAATCTATGGGATATAGCCAAAGTAGTTCTTGGGGGAATTTTTATAACTCTAAATAGTTATATGAATATAGTAGAGAAAGAGGGGATCAATAAATTGGGCATGCAACTAAACAAACCAGAAAAAGAACAAATTTATAATGCCCACTTAAATACCAAATCAGAAATATTGAAAATCAAAGGAGAGATTTTAAAAATTGAAACTAAGAAAACTATTGAACTAATTAATAAAAGTAAGAGTAGGTGTTATGAAAGAAACAAGAAATAAATAAAACTTTAGTTAATTTAGTTAGAAAACAAAAACCAAGTTATCAGCATCAAAAATGAAAAGGGTGAACTTACCATTAATTAAAAACAAACTAAATTAATAATTAGAAGCTATTTTTCCAAACTATATGGCAGCAAATATAACATAGACCAATGACATAGATCAATATTTACAAAAATATAAATTACACAGATTAACTGAAGAGGAAATAAATTACTTAAATAGTCCCATTTTAGAAAAAAAATTGAATAAGACATTAATGAAATCTTTTAGAAAATATCTCTAAGAACAGATGGATTTAGAAGAATTCACTTCTAAATATTTAAAGAACAATTAAACCCAATACTAGTTAAACTATTTGGGAAAATAGGTGAATAAGAAGTCCTGCCAAGTTCCTTCTATGAAGAAAATATGGTACTGATACCTAAACCAGAAGAGCCAAAACAGAAAAAGAAAATTATAGATCAATTTCTCTAATGAATATAATTTTAAGTAAAATATTAGCAAAGTGATTATAGCTACTTATCAGCAGGATAATAAACTATGACCAAGAGGGATTTACACCACAAATGTAAGGCCAGTTTGATATCAAGAAACCTTACCATAACTGGTCACATCAAAATCAAAACCAACAGAAATCATATGAAAATCCTTATTTCAAAAGAAATCCCTTAAAATAATAAGCAGGATCTTTCTAAAACTAACATCAAGTATTATCTGTAATGGAGAGAAGATGAATGCACTCCCATTAAGTTCAGGGGTAAAACAAGGATTTCCATTACCACCACTATTATTCAACATTACTCTAGAAATGTTGACTTTAGCAATAAGAAAAGAAAAAGGAATTAAGGAAATTAAAATAAGCAACAAGAAGATACAACTATCATTCTTGGCACATTATGTGATAATATACTTAGAGGATCCCTAGAAAATCATCCAAAAACTTACTCAAAAAAATTAATAGCTTTGGCAAAGTTGCAGATAAATGTACAAATCATCAGCATTTCTATATATTCCTGACAAAGCCCATCAGGAGATAGAAAAAGAAATTCTATTTAAAATAAGTGTAGACAAAATAAAATATTTGGGTGTTTACCTGTCATGAAAACACAGGAATTATATGAACAAAATTATAAAACATTTCTCACACAAATAAAATCAGAACTAAACAATTGGGAAAATATCAATTACTCATGGTTAGGCTGAGCTAATATAATAAAAATTACAATTCTGCCTAAATTGGTCTACTTCTTCATTGCCATACCAATCAAAATGCCAAAAAATATTTTAAAGAGTTGAAAAAAATAACAAAATCATGTGTAAGAAAAAAAGATCAAGATTATCAAGGGGATTAGTGGAAAAAAATAAAAAGGATGGTGGCTTAGCAGTACCTGATCTAAAACTACATTACAAAACAGCAGTGATCAAAACTACTTGGTACTGGCTAAGGAACAGAGTGCTGGATGGGTGAAACAGGTTATAGACACACAGCAGAATAATCAAGGACTATAGTATTCTAATATTTGATAAATATCACTTCACTTCTGGGATAAGAACTCCACTCCACACTCCAGCTTCTGGGAATAGGAACTCACTATTTGATAAAAATTGCTGGGAAATAATATTGGAAAATAATATGTCAGAAAGTTGGCATAGACCTACATCTCACATCCCATACCAAAATAAGGTCAAAATGGGTACATAAAAGATGATATCATAAACAAATTAGGAGAGCATGAAATGATTTACTTTTCAGATCTTTGGAGAAGTGAGAAATTTATGACCAAAAAAGAAGTAGAGAACAATATGAAAGGTAAAATTAACAACATTGTTTACATTAAATTAAAATATTTCTCCACAAACAAAACCGATATAAACAATATTAAAAGGGAAATACAAAGCTGGGGGGAAATTTCACAGCCAGTGTTTCTGATAAAGGTCTCATTTCTTTTTTTTTAAATTAAAGTTTTTTTTTTCAAAACGCATGTATAGATAATTTTCCAATATTCAACCCCTGAAATATTTTTCTCCAAATTTTTCTTTCCCTTCCCTCCGCCCCTTCCCCAGATGGCAAGCATTCAAATATATGTTAAACTTGTGCAATTCTTATACACATACCTCCATAATCATCATGCTGCACAAGAAAAATCAGATCAAAAAAAGGAAAAAAAACTGAGAAAGAAAACAAAATGCAAGCAAGCAAGTAAACAACAACAAAAAGAGTAAAAATACAATGTTGAGATATACACTCAATGACCACAGCTCTTTTTCTGGGCACAGATGGCTCTATTCATCATAAGACCATTGGAACTGGTCTAAATTATCTCATTATTGAAAAGAGCCATGTCCTTCAGAATTGATCTTTTTATAATCTTACTTTTACTTTGTATGATGATCTGGTTCTACCCAGACCTCTTTGAAATCATGCTGCTGATTTTTTTTTTCTTATAGAACAATAATAATACATAAGATTCATATATCATAACTTATTCATTCATCCTTCAATTGAGGGACATTCTTTCAGTTTCCATATTCTTACCACTACAAAAAGAGCCACCACAACATTTTTGCACGTTTTGGTTCCTTTCCCTGTTTTATGATATCTTTGGGACACAGACCAGTAGAGACACTGCTGAATCAAAAAAAAAGTCAGATTTCTAAAATACACAAATAACTGTGTCAAATTTGTAAGAAAAGAAGTAATTCCCCAATTGATACGTTATTAAAGACTATGGACAGACAATTTTCAGATGGTGAAATTAAAGGCAACAATAGTCATATGAAAAAATGCTCTGAATCACTATTGATTAGACAAATCCAAATTAAAACAATTCTGAAGTGTCACCTCATACCTCTCAGATTTGCTAAGATGACAGGAAAAATTAGTAACAAATATTGGAGGGATGTGGAAAAACTGGGACACTAATGTAGTGTTGGTGGAATTGTGAAATCAGTCAAACATTCTGGAGAGCAACTTGCAAATATGTCCAAAGAGCTATAAAATTTTGCATACTTTTTGACCTAGTAGTGACACTACTGAGTTTGGATCCCAAAGAAATCATAAAGAAGGGGGGGAAAGAACCCACACATGCAAAATGAGTGTAGCAAGTCTTTTTGTGATGACAAAAAATTGGAAAAATAGTAGATGCCCATCAGTTGCAAAATGGCTGAGTATGCTGTGGTATATGAAGGTAATGGAATATTATTGTTCTGTAAAAAGTGATGAAGAAGCTGATTTTAGAAAGGCCCAGAAAGATTTACATGAACTGATGCTGAAAGAAACAAGAAGAAACAGAAATACATTGTACACAATAAACAGCAAGAATGTGCAATGAATCAACTATGAAAGACTTGGTTCTTCTCAGTGATTCAGTGATTCCAGGCAATACCAATAGATTTTGAATTGAAAATACCATCTTCATCCAGAAAAAAGAACTATGGAGATTGAATGTAAGTCACCACAGGCTATGTTCAATTCTTTTTTTCTGTTTATTATTCTCCCATGGTTTTTCCTGTTTATTGTGATTTTTCTTTCCCAACATGATTAATAAAGCAAGCTGTATGAAAAAGAAACAAATAAATAATAAAAGATTTATTGTAGACACAAGCCCTTTTTATTTTTTGTTTTATTTTCAATGTTTACTTAAAATCTAGAATAAAACTCAACTCAAAAATTCAACTAAGAATAAAATTAAAAAAAAAAAAAACTTAAAGTGCCATGTTATGTTAGGCACTGTGTCAGGTATTAGCCATAAAGATTAAAGTAAAATTCTCTTTGCCCATAATTAAATTATATCATTCTGGGAAGACCCAATGTTTACATATAAAAGTAATGTAACTATATTTTTCTTCATATGTCTATATCTATATGCCTATATATATTATGGTTATACATATATAATCATTTTTTATATATTTCGATATGACTCCTTCTGGGAGAGAAAAAAAAAACAGAACAAAAGAGGAAAACCATGAGAAAAAAAAGAAAAAAAGTGAAAATGGTATGCTTCGATCCACATTTAGTCTCCATAGTTCTCTTTCTCAACATAGATGGCTTTTTCCAACAAAAGTTTATTGGAATTCCTTTGGATCAGTGAATTTCTGAGAAGACCTAATTCAATCATAGTTAATCATCATATAATCTTGCTGTTACTGTGCACATTGTTTCCTGGTTCTGCTCATTTCACTCAGCATCAGTTCATGCAAGTCTCTCCAGGCCTCTCTGAAATCATCCTGCTGGTCGTTTCTTACAGAACAATAATACTCCATAATATTCATATGCCATAATTTATTCATCCATTCTCCAATTTAAGGGCATCTATTCAGTTTCCAGTTTCCAGTTTAAAGCCACTACAAATAGGGCTGCACAAACATTCTTGCACATATGGGGCCCTTTCCTTCCTTTATGATTGCTTTGGGATATAAGCCCATTCGAAACATTGCTGGGTCAAAGGGTATGCACAGTTTGATAACTTTTTGAGCATAGCTCTGGAGAGCATCTGCTCTCCAGAATGGCTGGATCCGTTCACAGTTCCACCAACAATGCATCAGTGTCTCAGCCTTCCCACATCCCCTCCCACATTCATCATTATCTTTTCCTGTCATTTTAGCCAACCTGACAGGTGTGTAGTGGTACCTCAGGATTGTCTTTATTTGCATTTCTCTGATCAATAGTGATTTGGAGCACCTTTTCATATGATTACAAATAGTTTTAATTTCATCCTCTGAAAATTGTCTGTTCATATCTTTGACCATTTATCAATTGGAGAATGGCTTCAATTCTTATAAATATGAGACAATTCTCTATATATTTTAGAGATAAGACCTTTATAAGAACCCTTAAATGTAAAGATGATTTCCCAATTTGATGCTTCCCTCCTAATCTTGACTGCATTGGTTTTGTTTATGCAAAAACTTTTTAACTTAATATAGTCAAAATTATATATCTGGTGTTCAAGTAAGAGTTCCAGTTCTTCTTTGGACATAAATTTATTCCATATCCATAGGTCTGAGAGGTAAACTATACTACGTTCCTCTAATTTACTTATAATATCACTCTTTATATCCAGATCATGAACCCATTTAGATCTTATCGTGGTATGTGGTGTTAGATGTGGGTCAAGCCCTAATTTCTTCCACACTAGTTTCAAATTTTCCCAGCAGCTTTTGTCAAATAGTGATTACTTATCCCAGAAGCTGGAGTCTTTGGGTTTATCAAAGACTAAATTGCTATAGTTATTGCCTAGTTTGTCCTGTGATTCTATAGTATGCCACTGATCGACTGCTCTATTTCTTAGCCAGTACAAAATGGTTTTGATGACCGCTGCCTTGTAATATAGTTTTAGATCTGGTACAGCAAGTCCACCCTCATCAGCCTTTTTTTTTTCATTAATTCTCTTGAAACTCTTGACCTTTTGTTCTTCCAAATGAATTTTGCTACTATATTTTTCTAGATCTGTAAGATAATTTCTTGGGAGTTTGATTGGAATGGCACTAAATAAGTAGATTAGTTTGGGTAGTACTGTCATTTTTATTATATTCGCTAAGCCTACGCATGAGCATTTTATGTTTTTCCAATTGATTAGGTCTGACTTTATTTGTGTGGAAAGTGTTTTGTAGTTTAGTTCATATAGTTCCTGACTTTCCCTTGGCAGACAGATTCCCAAATATTTTATACTATCAACAGTTATTTTAAATGGAATTTCTTTTTGTATCTCTTGCTGCAGAACTTTATTGGTAATATATAAAAATGCTGATGATTTATGTGGATTTATTTTGTATCCTGCAACTCTGCTAAAGTTATGAATTGTTTCTAGTAATTTTTAGTCGAGTTTCTAGGGTTCTCTAAGTACACCATCATGTCATCTGCAAAGAGTGATAATTTGGTTTCCTCATTACCTACTCTAATTCCTTTAATCTCTTTTTCTTCTCTTACTGCCAATCCTAACATTTCTAAGACAATATTAAATAATAATGGTGACAGTGGGCAGCCTTGTTTCACTCCTGATCTTATTGGGAATGGTTCTAGTTTGACTCCATTACATATGATGGCTGCTCATGGTTTTAAGTAGATGCTAGTAATCATTTTAAGGAAAAGCCCATTTATTCCTATACTCTCCTGTGTTTTTAATAGGAATGGGTGTTGGATTTTATCAAAGGCTTTTTCTGCATCTATTGAGATAATCATATGGTTTTTGTTAATTTGGTTATTAATATAATTGATTATGCTAATAGTTTTCCTAATATTGAACCAGTCCTGCATTCCTGGTATAAATCATACTTGGTCATGGGGTATTATCCTGGGGATAACTTTCTGTAATCTCATTGTTAAAATCTTATTTAAAATTTTTACATTCAAAAGGGAAATGTGTCTATAGTTTTCTTTCTCAGTTTTCTTCCTACCTGGTTTAACTATCAGCAGCATATCTGTGTCATAGAAGAAATTTGGTAGTACACCTTTTTCCTTATTTTTTCAAATAGTTTAAATAGTATTGGGATTAATTGTTCTTTGAATGTTTGGTAGAATTCACATGTAAATCCATCTGGCCGGAGAGATTTTTTCTTAGGGAGTTGATTAATAGCTTGTTCTATTTCTTTTTCCAACATGGGGCTATTTAAATAATATATTTCCTCTTCTGTTAACCTAGGTAATCTATATTTTTGTAGATATTCCTCCATTTCATTTAGATTATCAAATTTATTGGCATGAAGTTGGGCAAAGTAACTTCTAAATATTACTTTAATTTCCTTTTCATTGGAGGAAAGTTCTCCCCTATCATTTTTGAGACTAACAATTTGATTTTCCTCTTTCCTTTTTCTAATCAAATTAAATAAAGGATTATCTTTTTGTTGGATTTTCATAAAACCAACTCTTAGTTTTATTTATTAATTCAATAGTTTTCTTATTTTCAATTTTATTAATCCTTTTCACTTTCAGAATTTCCAATTTGGTATTTAATTGAGGGTTTTTAATTTGGTCTTTTTATAGCTTTTTTAATTGTAAGCCCAGTTCATTGATCTTTTCTTTCT
>JAJPUD010015216.1:25273-38153 GCA_023553655.1 Myrmecobius fasciatus
CATTTTGTTTTCCTTCTTAGGTTGTTTTTTCTTCTCTTTCTAGATCTGATGTTTCTTGTGCAGTAAGATAACTGTATAGATATGTATACATGTATTGTATTTGTCATATAATTTATCCTATTTAACATGTATTAGATTACTTGTCATCTAGGGGTAGGGGGTGGGGGGAAGGAGGGGAAAAGCTTGGGAAAATAAAGTTTTTGCAAAGGTCAATGTAGAAAAATCACTCATATGTTTTGTAAATAAAAAGCTTTATATATAAAAAAAAGATTCTGCTCCAGCCCTTTATCTTCACTCTGTATGTATCTCTATGTTTTAGATTTGTTTCCTGTAAACAACATATTGTAGACTTCTGGCTTTTAATTCAGTCTGCTACCCTCTTCCATTTTATGGGCGAGTTCATCCCATTCACATTCACAGTTAAAATAACTATATCTGTCTTCCCTGCCCTCTTATTTACCCAGAGTTATGATTTTCTCTTCCCTTTCCCCTCTCTTCCTTCCCCCCTCCCCTGTACTTTATTTTTGATGACCACCTCCCACCAATAGTCCTCCCCCCTTTAGAGTCCCTCCCTCCACTTTATACCTTTCTCCTAATCCTTCTATTAGTTCATCCCTTTCCTTTCCTCCTTTCCCTCTCACCTTTCCACAAGGAGTGTCAGGCCTTTCTTTGAAGCCAAATGTGTCTGATATACTCTCTTAGAGCCCAATATAATGAGAGTAAGGTTTACACAATACTCCTCGCCCTCCCTTCTTTCCCTCAATTATATTAGATCTTCTATGTCTCTTCATAAGATTTTGCCTTATTTTACCTCCTTTTTTTACTTTATTTTGCCTCCATTCCCCCCTTTTTTCAGTATGGTATCCCTTCTACCTCTAATTTCTTTTCCATTATTATCAAAGTAAAATCGAATTATACCCCCATTCTTTAAGGATACCCATAGTAGAAATATAGTCCTCAAGTCTTCTTTCCTTTTTACCTTTTTATGCTTCTCTTGAGTTCTGTATTTAGAGGTCAAATTTTTTGTTCAGATCTGGCCTTTATTATTTATTAATTAAATTTTTATTAAATTAAATAATTTAATATAAGTATTATAATATATTTATTAAATTAAATAATTTATTATTTATTATTTCCTTAAGTTATCTTTTTTAGCTCCTTTTGTAACTGGCCAATGAATTTTTTTGTTCAATGCATTCTTTTTCCATTTTGCCAATTTTATTTTTCAGTGAATTGTTGTCTTTCTCCAATTCACCAGTCTTTTTTTTCCCCAGTTTTTCACATGTCTATTGCAGGGCGTTATTTTCTTCTTGCCTTGATCTCAATTCCTTTCCCCATTTTTCTTCTAGCTCTCTTTTGAGATTCTTTATGCAATCTTCCAGGAAAGACTTCTGAAAAGGGGACCAGCTCATGTCCACTTTTGAGACTTCCTCTGGTATTATTTTCAGAACCTCAGTATTTGGGGACTGCCGTACTTTCTCTCTGTAAAAGCTGTCAATATCTCTTCGATTTTGAGGTCTAATTCAGAGCAGGGAATTCTGCAGCTGTTTCAGTTTTCCCTGGGGCAGTTCACCGAGTTGACTTCTCGTGCGGGGCTGGTTGGCTAGATCCGCACTAGGACCACGCTTTCATCTGCTCTCAATCCACCCTTTACCAAAGGCAGATTTGCCAAAGCGCCTGACCACAAGCAGAGCAAAGTGGCCCAAGCGTTTCCCTGCTTAAAATCTGCTGCTCTGTCCCAGCCCCATCTCCCCCCCTGGGTGTGCTGGTGTCTGATCGCAGCCAGCTGCAGATCTCCTGCTCATCTGAAACTGACCTTCTCTGGAGTTTTTTCAAAATAGATATTTGATAGAAGTGCATTGTACTCCAAGTGTTTGGTGGCGCCCTCACTCCAGAACCAGTTCAGAGGCTCCATTTGTCTGGGTCTGAGGGAAGGTCTCAGGAGCTCACAGAGAATGATGTCTGCAGTTAGCCATCTTGGCTCCACCCACTATAGTAATGTTCTGAGAAGACCAGTTGTAAATGACTTCGCTATTCTCAGTAGGACAATCATCCACGACTACTCTGAAGGACTTATAATGAAAAATCCTATCCATACCTAGAGAAGAAACTGATTATTTCTGAATACAGATTGAAACATTATCTCTCTCTCTTTAAAAAAAAAAAAAAACTTAATTTATGTTGAGGTATTTTCATTAGGGTAATAGAGCTATATTTTCTTTCAGAACTTGACTTTTATAGAAATGTTTTGCATAACTTAACATGTGGTTTCTTAATTGTGGGTGGGGATAAGGGAGAGAAGCTAGAACTCAAAAAAATTTAAAACAAATGTAAAAATAATCATTTTGAATGTGAATGGGGAAAATATTACATAAATCTATCAATAACAAAGGGGAAAAAATTAGGGGAGACAGACTAGAATAAGGTAGGGTATATAAAAGGATGTGTAGTTTAATGGAAAAAGGATAAAGAGGTAGGGAAAAAGTAGGGGAAGAAAATAAGAGAGGGATCCATGAGTGGGGGAAGTTTAAGTATTAGCAAGGCAAGTTGAGAAGTAGAATGGAAGTAGAAAAGGTAGCAGAGATAGATAATAAGATATCTACACAAAGATCAGGAGTAGAATTCATTAGGAAAAAAAGTAGAGCCAGTAGTTACTGATCTTAAAGTCAAATTTAAAAGCTTCAGTCAATTCAAGTCTATATTCTAGGTGAGCCATAATAATATTGTTTTATATGCATGTCTACATATGTTTATATGTATATACATATATATGCATACATGTATATAGGTGTGGGTGTAGGTGTATGTGGGTGTTGGTATGTAGTTTGCTTGGGGGAGGTATAGAGGGATGACATTGGGAAAAAGAAGAAAGTAAAAATGTTACAGCAAAGAACAAAGGAATAACCTGCAAAGAAGCCAAGAAAAAAAATGGACAGTCACGAATATATAATCTCTACTACTATTAGATATACTTTCTTGAAATAGAAATGTAGTGTTACATATTTTGAATCCTCCTTGATGTTTTGCTGGGCACATGACAATATTTTGTTTTGTTTTACTTTCAGTCTCTGTCTTTCTTTTTCTATTTTGCTTTTTTTTTCTTATTTTGTGTTTAGTTTTAAATAAACAATTATAAAAATAATTTAATTTTCTATGTAGCATAATGCTAAGCACTTTACTATCATTCATCTGATTCTTACAACAATCTTGAAGGACAGGCTAGTATTATCCCATATTTATATATAAGGAAAATGTCACTTGCCTAGGATCACCCCATAAGAGTCTAAGATTGGCTTTGAATTCAGTGCTTATTCATCCCAGTCCTAACACTCTATCCACTGTCCTAAGATTAGTCACTAACTCACCAGCCTAATTTCGCTGACAACACAATCATATTTTCCAGCAGCACAGTATTATATCTTCAATATTTGTAGAGTCCCATATTTCAATTTCAAATTCAACTTTAATTTTGCTTTACCTAGTGCATTACTAATTGATACCCTATACACTTTATCACAGATCAGAAATAAAGAAAAAAATAAATTATTTATTGAAGAATTTCCAATGTGTTTACTAATAGGTTTATAAAAATATTTGCCTCTGCCTCATTATCTCTACAACTGTGAATGGAAACTGCAAACTGCTGAAGTAATGATATTTCCCAGCAGGAGATGCAGACTAATGATGCAGGAAGAAAGAAAGATACATTTGGCCACAGTTGAAAATTTCAAGTTCTTTTTCCACTAAATTTCAGCTTGCTAATTCAAGAGAGATTATGCTACTTAAACAGAATGTCATACTTTTGATTCACATTCCTATTGCTGTACTTTCTTTTCACATTATATATTACATATAAGCATTTAATTTTTTCATTTTGAAAGCTATGAATAAAATTGAACTGGAATGCTTCAAGAACGGCCTCACTCCAACTAGTAAGCCTCAGGTAGAGAGTAAGGCAAAAAAGCATTATCATTCTGAACAACAACCAGTAAGACAATGAGGGAGACTGGACAGAAGCCCAGCTACAAGGAAAGGAGTCCAAGGATGTCAGGAACAACTCGTATTGCTTCTTGCAAAAGGTTGGAGATTTCCAATTTAAAATTGGAAGAGAATTTTTAATAATATATGGAAAGAACTGCCAAGTCCCTTAATTCCACAAGTAGATTCCATTTCTTGCCTTGAAGAATTCCAGGTTCAAACTATCCCAGAAGATATTTTTACAGTTATTCTGTGTTTGAGTCACATTGGCAATCTTGCTGCTCCCTGAGCTGGAAATTTCATCTATCTCTATGCCTTTGCATAAACTTTCCCTCCTGCCTGGAATGCACTTCCTCTTCAGCTCTACATTATTATAATATGTACATTTCTTCAAAGCTCAATTCATATATTATTTTCTGTGGGAACCTTTCCTGATTAGCCTAATTGTTAATGTGATATCCCTCCTCAAATCATATCATATATACTTAGATGAGTTATACTAAAAATATGGGTTGAATTCCTGATTTTTTCAATATCCCTGTGTGACCACGAATTCATTTAGCGTCTTTGGGTCCAAATATTCTCATATTGTAAAGTGAGAAGGATAGTGTAGAAATGGGGAATTGAACTGTATGACGTTTAGACTCCTTTTCTAGTTCTAAGTCTATTATCATTAAATTATGCTTATTTTCAAATAAATTAAAAGAACCTTAAAGGTAAGAGTTATTTTTCTTTCCTTCAACTTTTTTATGCACACTCCTAGTATAACACATTCTACATAAATGATAACTATTAGATTCTGGCTAAATTACTTAATTTATCTCAGGGATAACCTCTGCTTTTTACATTTTTAGGCAATGTAAGCAAAAAACTATACAACTACTGAGTCAATGAAAAGAGAACAACTCTGCTTACAAAATGAATTCTGGTCCAATGAAGAGGATGCCAAAAACAATCACAAAACCATAGAATGTTAGGGCTGAATAAGGTCTAAGCAATCATCTAGAACCCTCCCCCCAAAAGCACTTACTGCTTATAGGATCTTATGCAAGTCACTTAACTGAACCTCAGTTCCCTAAAACATAAAATAAGTTTTAGATTACTTGGTTTTTGTGTTACTTTCTAGGTCTAGCTCTATAACTCTCTTACTCTATCCTTTTCTCAGCCTTCTCCCCATCTCTCTATTGGTATTACAAACTTACAAATGAGACAGTGATGCATCCAAGGTGAAAAGCCTAGTTAATGGCAGAGGCAAATATCTACCTTTCTATCAGGCAGAAGGATAAAGTAAGCTATGTTAAGTAAAGAAGGTATACTTTTGCCAAAGGAAATGGTTTCTTTATAAATAGAAACAAAGAGCCTCATAAATTCTTCACAATTGACTATATTAGATAGTATGATCTAACATTCTATCTCTATAAGATTTATGATGGAAAGGTAGAGATCTTAGGAAAAGGGGAGCCAGAGTATAAAGAAGAGTTTCAAATACGTCTAACAAATCAAAATAGTTTTAAATCAGAGTACTTCAGGTGTTTTACTAAATCTGTATCAACCAGAACATTTTCTGTAGAACATTTTCAGCCTGTTAATGCCATGATATGGCATCTGTGTCCACCACATGATAACCAAAATGCCCTTACAAGACCTCTAGGAAACTTGTTAATCATGCAATTATTGATATTCATATGATTAAACAATTTGCACATAATCAATCAGGCTTAGTTCATAAGATGGTTAAATTATTTAGATTGGCAGTGATATGGTTTCAGACATATGTTGAAGAAATCAGATTTAATGAGCAATACCTTAATTCCACTTATCTCATCCCTCCCCTGACTTTATTCTCTTAATATCACTTTTTGATTACTATATACCATAGTTCCATTCTCTCAGTTACCCAGACTATTTTAGTAGTATCTATAAGAAGCAGGCAGGCAGGGAAGTGGATAGAGCACTGGACTTGCAGAAAGGAAAAGCTCAATTCAAATTTTACCTCAGATATTTGCTGTGTGATTTTAGGCAAGTCAGTTCACACCTCTCTCTGTTTCCTCATCTGTAAATTGGGGATAATAACATTACTTAACTATTAGAATGGTTATAAGAATAAAGTGAGAGTAAAGCCCTGAAGCTGGCCAGTTTCCCTCAAAAAACACATGAAACCAAACCTCTGAACAGAGCCTGACAGAATGAAACCCCTCTCCAGCTCAAGATAGATTGGAAAACCTTAAAGAAAAGTCAGTCACATGGGGTGAAAAGGGTGTTCAGCCCAACTCAGACAGAATCTTGGAAAGCCAGTGGGAGTCTTTTTTTTTTTAAATAAAACTTTTTCTTTTCAAAACATATGCATAGATAATTTTCAACATTCACCCTTGCAAAATCTTGGGTTCCAGTTTTTCTCCCACCCTTCCACTCAGCCCCTCCCCTAAATAGCAAGTAATCTGATATGTATCAAACATGCGCAATTCTTCTATACATATTTCCACAGTTATCATGCTGCACAAGAAAAATCAGATCAAAAAAGGAAAACACAAGGAATAAAAAACAAAATGTAAGCAAGCAACAACAACGAAAAGTCTCTCAGGTTGAAAATGGATCTCTTCATCACAAGATCATTGGAACTGGCCTTAATCACTTCACTGTTGAAAAGAGCTGTGTATATCAGGATTAATCATCATATCTTCTTGTTGCTATGTATATTGTTCTCTGACTTCTACTCACTTCACTCAGTATCAGTTCATGAAAGTCTCTCCAGGCATCTCTAAAGTTATCCTGCTAATCATTTCTTATAGAACAACAATATTTCATAACAAACATATACTATAAATTGAATGTAAATCAATACATGCTATGTTCACTTCTTTTTTCATTGTTTTTATCTCTCTCATGTTGTTCCCTTTTATTATGGTTTTTCTCTCCCAACATGATTTATCAATATATATTAAAAATTGTAAATTTTTAATAAAAAATTAAAAAAAGAAAAAAAAATAAAAGAAAAAAAGTGAAAGTAAAAAAAGTAAAAGAGAAAAAAAGAAAAAAATATTTTAAAGGATTATTTTCAAGATGTTATAATACATATATACATATAACATATAATATAATATAAATACTGTGCAACTCTTTGGTTACCATCATAGAGGTAGCTTTTGGCAGAAGCAAGATTCAATCATTGACCCTTAGACTCCAAATCCAGGGCTCTCTCCAGTACACCATATTGTTTTCTACACAACTTGGACTATTCATGCTTCCTTCAACATGTCCTGCTTTTTTTTTTTTGTCACTGTGCCTTTGCTCATATCATCCCCTCTCTCTTCAATGATTTTTTATCCAAATTCTCAGTACCATTATAAAATTCCTATTGAACATCTAGCTAAAAATATATTATCAAAAAACATTCCTCATTCAGTGTACCTACTATATGCTCACTTCAACTTTTACACTTAGTGTCTATTTTGACCCTGATATGTCCCCCTCTCGAGTTCATAGAGGACAAGGGTTATAGCTTCCTTCATCAGAGTGTTCCCCACAGTACCTAGTGTAGATTAAGTCCTTAATAAAAAGTATTCAAATGTTGGTTCATTGTTACCTTGCTAGAAAATATCAATTTTCCACAGAAAATAGTTGGTTTCATCATTGTATATTTGGAGTGACATTTTCTTCATTGTGAAATAATTTAAAATACTGTCACACCTAGCAAAATAATAACAGATGTAGGAACCTTCAAAAATTGTAAACTATGAGCTATTTCCAAGAGTCTGCATCATCTTAATTCCCTAAAAAATTAGAACCTATAGAAAATGACATTTCTTCTCTCTAACTCAGATCTGTGTTTTTCCCAAGCTTGACTTTTATATGAGATGATCCCTTCTTACTTTTAGACTTTTGGGAGGTATAAGAAGCTCAAACACAACATTTTCCCTCACAACAGGCTGTCTATTGATATAAAAAGAATGATACATGGCTTATTTCCATCTCAGCCTGTGCAGGTGTTGGGCTAGCTTCCCTATAGTGCCAGTGTTCTGTAGTCAGGATGGAAAGAGTCCCTCCTGGCCTTGTCCTAGGTGTCTTTTAAGCTGAAACTGCATCATACTAAATTGGACAAGCATTTTATGATAGAACCAAATGGCTTTTTAAAAAAAAGCTGAACAGGTGTTATGTTACAAGGCAACAGAATTCATTTTCAAAGACCCTCAGAGATGAGTAGCAATATTTTTTCTCAACTTCTATAATATAATAGAAGCTCAGATCAATAAAGCTACTTTTGTTGGCCAGTGCTTGATAAAGTGAAGAGAGATAAATGAAATTAATTCTTCCTTTTCCTATTCCTATAAGTCTAGAGGCAGCCTCCAAACCCAGCGACAAACTAACCATAGAAGAAAAGCAGAAAATAGAAGAATGTGGTGACATACTTTATAATGACATGCCTTTGTTTTATCAAGAATAAAATTGCCTTTCTTGTTATAAGAGTAAACCAACAGACTGTGAGACAAATCAGGGGAACTAGGGGAAATAGGGGCATATGATCATAAGAAACTTTGTTTTTCATGTGGACAGGCAAATCTACACTTTTTCCTGTGTTTCCAAATTGATTTAAAAATAATATTTTCCATAACATTGAAGGGAATTTCTACAATACAGTCTCTCAATCAATAAAAATAATTGAGTAAGAATCTATGACAAAGATTTTGTTCTAAAAAAAGCATTTTAAGTGGATAAGACAAAAGAAAGGGAAGATAATTAACATTTATTTAGCACCTATTATCTGTGAGACACTGTGCTAAGCACTTTCTTCAAACATTTTATTTGTTTCTCACAACAACTATGAGTTAAATGATTTTAATATTCTCTTGTTTTCAATTGAGAAAACTGAGGCTGGTGGTTCAATGAATAGAATGCTAGGCCTGAAGTCAGGAGAGCTTGAGTTCAATCCAGCCTTATACACTAAATATTTATAATAACACTTGTGAGAAAGATGAAAACAATGTTCTTTTATCATAAATAAAAAATATTTGATATTAAAAACTCCAAAAAATCAAATAGATATATGGTCTCCTTAATATATGTATATATTCTCAGAAATGATACTGATTATATCCCATTCCTACTTGCCCATACTGTGCAAATTGTTTCACTGTCCAGTCATTTTCTGTTTGGAGAATGAGCAGGAAGAGTAACATACTCCTCCCTGTGGCTTCCTATAGAGAAGACAGAAATTGGAGTCAGCTCATTCTACTTTGTATTTGCTGTTCTGAATTGTTTCAACACCATGAACCCAACCCAATTACATGTAAATGTATTAACAATATTTTTTTAAAAGTTTGAATTTCAAATTCTCTCCCTCCTTACCACTTTTTTCTCCTGCTTACAAAAGGAAGCAAATTGATATTGATTAAAAGTGAAGTCATATAAAACATTTCTATATTAGTCATGTTACAAAAAAAAAACAGACAAAAAATAAAAAGCTTCAATATGCATTATAGAGCTAAATATAATAACAAAAGTCATTTCAAAAATAAAACATCAAGAATATAAAGGGAATCAATTAAAAATGTGAAGAGAGTTGGCCTGGCAATATTAGATATAAACACTATTTTATAAAGCAATAATCATCAAAGTAATCT
Organism: Myrmecobius fasciatus; assembly: GCA_023553655.1. Taxonomy (NCBI): domain Eukaryota; kingdom Metazoa; phylum Chordata; class Mammalia; order Dasyuromorphia; family Myrmecobiidae; genus Myrmecobius; species Myrmecobius fasciatus. The sequence goes on from JAJPUD010015216.1 coordinate 34,870, forward strand.
GAGACTATCTAAAAAATAGAGTTGGATCAGTGAGTTAGATTAAGTATAAAATAGAGATAGAAAATGATGATAGCAATATAGTATTTGTTAAATCCAAAGATCAAAACTTTGGGAAAGTTTTTCTCATATCACCTTATGAGAAAAATTGCTGGAAAAATTAGAAAACAGTTTGCAAGAAACTACACAGAAACCAACATCAAGTTCATTTCTTGTTGAATTTTGTTATTATTTCTAATTTAATAATATAATTATTTGGTAATCTGATTGGTATGCATTGAATAACAAAATTAACTTTGGTAGAATTGTTATTGTTTTCATATTGGTTTGTCTGATACATGAGCAATTAATATTTCTCCAATTATTTAGATCTTAAATTATTTGTGTGAAAAGTGTTTTGTAATTTTGTTCATTACAGGTAGACTCCTAAGTATTTAATTTTGTGTGCACTTATTTTAAAGGGAATTACTCTTTCTATTGATTACTGCTCTGTTTTCTTAGAATTGCATAGAAATTCTGATGATTTATGTGAGTTTATTGTACATCCTGAAATATTATTTAAATTATTGTTTCAACTAGTTTTCAGTTGATTCTCCAGGATTTTCCAAATATCTCATCGTTCATCTACAAAAAGTTATAATTTTGTTTCTTTGTTACTTATATTTATTATTTTCACCTTTGTTTTTATTCTTTGCCATAGTATGAAATTTTTGTACTGCATTGAATAATAGTGAGAATAATAAGCACCTTTGCTTCATCCCTGATCATCCTAGGAAGATTTCAAGTTTATGCTCTTAATATGTAATAATTGCTTATGATTTTAAATAAGCATTACATATCAATTTAAGAATGGTTTATTGATTCCAATTCTTTTTAACAGGAATAGATGATATATTTTTCCAAAAGTTTTACTGTACCTATTGAGGTAAATATATGATTTTTGTCTTTCTTAATATTATGGGTTAAATTATGCTGCATCATTCCTAATGTTAAACCAGCCCTTCATTTCTGAAAAATTATATACACTTTGTGACATATTTCTGTAAAATCCTTTCTAACATTTAATTTAAATTTTTTGTCATTATTTATTAAAAACATTGCTTTATAGTTTTCTTTCTCTGTTTCTGATTTCCCTGGTTTAGGCAAAATCATATTTTTACAAAAAGAATTTGGAATAACTTCTTTTTTAACCAATTTTTTCAAAGATATTATACAGTATGCAGAATTTTTTTTTTCTTAAGTGTTTGGTAGAATCAGCTTTCAAGTCCATTTGGTCCTGATGATTTTTTTCTTAAAGGGTTTATGGATGGCTTACTCAATTTCTTTTTTGTTTGAGATTGTATTATTTAAAGGTTCAATTTCCTCCTCTGTTAATCTAATCTAATAATCTAATCTGTAAATATGCAATTATCCCACTTAAATTATTGGTGGTATCTGGTATACAAGTCTGTATAACTCAAATAATTCATAATTGCTTTAATTTTATCTTCACTGGTAGCATATTCATCTTTTTAAATTTTTGATTCTATTAATTTAATTTTTGTAAAATAAAATTAATCAATGATTCATCTTTTTTCCATAAAACCAGATACTAGTTTTATTTACTTTCTTCAATTATTTTTTCAATTATATTAATTTCTCCTTTGATTTTTCAGTATTGCCACTTTGTTGTTTAATTAAACATTTTAAAATTGTTTCTTATTTTTTAGATGTAGGCCTAATTCATCGACCTGCTTTTCTCCACTTTTCTTGATGTGCTCAATTTAAAGATATAAATTTTTCTTAAGTATTCCTTTGGCAGCATTTCAAAAATTTTGGAATATTTCCTCATACATGTCATTTTCTTTAATGAAATTATTGTTTCTATACTTTGTCTTTTGTCCCATTCATTCTTTTTTTATATATTTATTTTTATTTTTTTTTATTTTTTTTATTTGTATAACATATGTATGGGTAGTTCCCCAGCATTGATCTTTACAAAGCTTTCCATTACAAATTTTACCCCCAGTCCCCTACCCTCCCCTAAATGGCAGGAAGTCCAAGACATGTTAATAATGTTGAATTACTTGACAAGTTATGCAAGAAAAATCCTATCTACAAGAAAAAAAAGAAAATCAGAGAAAGGCAACACAATGCAAGCAAATATCAATAGAGAGCATGAATATGTTATGTTGTGGTCCATATTTCATATCCCTCTCTCTGGGTGTATATGGTTTTCTTCAGTGAACAACTGGAACTGGTTTGAGACAATACTTTGTTGCAAAGAGCCATGTCCATCAGAATTGATCATCATGCAATACTGTTGTTGCTGTGTATGATGATCTCCTGGTTCTGCTCGTTTCACTCAGCATCAGTTCATGCAAGTCTCTCCAGGCCTCTCTGAAATCGTCCTGCTGGTCATTTCTTACAAAACAATAATATTCCATAACATTCATATACCATAATTTATTCAGCCACTCTCCAATTGATGGGCATCCCTTCAGTTTCCAATTTCTAGCCACTACAAAAAGGGCTGCCACAAACATTCTTGCACATGTGGGGCCCTTTCCCTCTTCTAAGATCTCTTTGGGATATAGGCCCAGTACAAACACTGCGGGGTCAAAGGGTATGCACAGTTTGATAACTTTTTGAGCATAGCTCCAAACTGCTCTCCAGAATGGTTGGATCCGTTCACAGTTCCACCAACAATCTATTAGTGTCCCAGTTTTCCCACATCCCCTCCAACATTCATCATTATCTTTTCCTGTCATTTTAGCCAATCTGGCAGGTGTGTAGTGGTACCTCAGGGTTGTCTTAATTTGCATTTCTCTGATCAATTGTGATTTGGAGCAACTTTTCATATGACTACAGATGGTTTTAATTTCATCATCTGAAAATTGTCTGTTCATATCCCTTGACCACTTATCTATTGAAGAGTGGCTTGAGTTCTTATATATATGAGACAATTCTCTATATATTTTAAAAATGAGGCCTTTATCAGAACCATTAAATGTAAAGATGATTTCCCAATTTGATGCTTCCCTCCTAATCTTGTCTGCATTAGTTTTATTTGTACAGAAACTTTTTAACTGAATATAATCAAAATTATCTATCTGGTGTTCAATTAGGAGTTCCAGATCTTCTTTGGACATAAATTCATTCCTTCTCCACAGGTCTGAGAAATAAACTATATTACGTTCCTCTAATTTGTTTACAAAATCACTCTTTATATCCAGATCATGAACCCATTTAGATCTTATTTTGGTATGTGGTGTTAGGTATGGGTCAAGCCCTAATTTCTTCCACAC
>JAJPUD010015217.1:0-16471 GCA_023553655.1 Myrmecobius fasciatus
GGGGGCGGAGGCCGAGCCGTCGGAGGGCTCCCGGGACCCTCGCCCGCCCCTCCGCGCCGCCTCCTCTACGGCTGCGCGGGCAGCGACTCCGAGTGTTCGGCTGGGCGCGGCGCAGCTGTCGGACGCCGGGGTCCTCCTTTGGGAGGCAGCGCGGGCGGCTACGGTCCCGCCTACGGCGAGAGCGAGTCGAGCGCCAGCGATGGCGAGTCCCTGGCCTTCAGCTCAGCCTCCAGCGACTCGGAAGGCAGCGGCGGCGGCTTGGTGTGGCCCCAGCAGCTGGCGGCCGCGTCTGCAGCGGCCGGGCCGGGCGGAGGCCCCGGGGGCGCCCAGGGGAAGGTCTTCGTCAAGATCAAGGCCTCCCACGCGCTCAAAAAGAAGATCCTACGGTTCCGCTCGGGATCGCTGAAGGTCATGACCACAGTGTGAGCTCCTGGGGTGCAGACCGAGGCTGTTTGCCCAGCCCTTCTTCGACTGTCTAGACTGGGAGCCAAGAACGCCAGAGTTCGCCCATTGATTCGCGGTGGGGACTTGGGCGAACTCGGGGACTCAGTTTCCCTGGCTGTAGAATGGACTCAATGAAGTAGGCAGCGTGTTGTAAAGAAATTTGGATCGAGGAGATCTGGGCTCAACTCCCGCCTCTGCCACTCACTAGTTGAGTGATCTTGAGCAAGTCCTTTCCCCTTCCGAGGCCTTAGTCGCCTCCTCTGCTGGGTGAGGCGGTTGGACATCCAATTTCTAAGGTCCCTGCCAGCTCTGACATTCTATGAACCTACGAGCCTCTAAGGAGCCCCCTCCCTCTACCGAAGGGGTCTCTAATTTCCTAATCCTTTCTGGCCAAGGAAACCCTCTAAGTTTGAGTCCCCTCCCCCCGATTCCTTCTTCATTGGTGTTCTTCTCCCTTTCCCACCGTCACTGGCCCGTTTACAATCCATTCAGTTGGGCCACGTTTCCATACACTTTTCCACCGAGATGACCTAAATAGCCAGTGGATGATGTGGGAATACTCTCCTAACCTCTGACTGAGTACACTGTGGATTGCTGATGGATTCAGGTAGAATCCAGTAGGGCTACTCCTCCCTGTGATCTTTTCTGATCACTCTGTAATCTTGCTGGGAGGCTGAAAAGTAGTTGAGGGCCTGAGCTCCCTGGTGCTTCCTAGCTCTTTCTTGGTGACCTTGGATGAGAAGTAAAACAGAGTGGCTGAGGAAAGGAACAAGGGGGAGAGGACGAGGGAGGAGGGCCAGAGGAGCACCAATTCCTAATTCGTTTTGTTTTTAAAATTGCTGTATTTATTAAAATGACGGCGACTCCCTAGGCGAGTGCGTGTGGGAAGGTTGAGGATGCTGATCTTGTCCGGGACCCACCCTTGCCCCACGGGAGCCAGACCCTGTCTATTTCTATATTCTCTTTGTAAATAAATTCACCTTATTATCCCCCTGGTGGCTTCCTCTGGCCCTGGTCCTGACGGGATGGCGGTGCAGAGGTAGCTCCAATAAGCATTTTTTTTTTTTTCTTTTTAATGCGTTTTCTATAGCGCAGTGGACAGGGAGGCAATCTTGGAGTCAAAAGGACTTGGGTTCGAGTTTCATTTCAGATTCATTCAAGTTGTGTGACCCGGGACAAGTCATTTCACTTCCTCAATGCTTTAGGCAACTTTAATTCCATATCAGTTATAGAACTGTGGTTGATCTCTGTTGGTGAAGGAAATCAATTGTTGTAGAAATCATCTTATACCATTTCAGACAAGCATCTCCTCAACCACCTCTAGTTAGAATTATTTCAGATTCTGGGATGCTGAGAAGTTCAGCCTCGTCCAGGCTCACACAGATTGGGGGTGATCATTGAACCTAGGTGGTCCTTACTTCTGGCTACCCCTTAGCCTTGCTGCCTCATGCCCTGAGGGAACAAAGGGGAAATGAATAATCCCTGCCCTCAAGGTGCTCCCATTCTGCTGGAGCTATAAGATCTATATCATAGAAACAAACATGTTTATGTACAGGTTGTCTCCCCTAAAAGAATGGAAGCTCTTCGAGGACAGAAACTGATTTCATTTCTGTGTATGCGAGTGATAGTTTGAGGAAGAGAAATCACATTGATAACTAAAAACACCAAGAAGGACTTCCAGGTTTTTTGTCAGAAGCACCAAGTGGGCCAATAGGGAGTTATAGGAGTTCTTGAGCAGGGGAGTCATCTGGTCAAACTTGTACCTTGAAGGAAGCCAGGGATTCCAAGAGGTGGAGATGAAGAGAGAGTGCATTCAATTTGAGTCACCTATCTTTTATTAAGTGCCTATTAAGTGCCCTGCACTGGACTAGCAGCTGGGGACCCAGAAATAGGAAACTTGTTGTACTGGACAGAAATACCCATGAAGAGTACATAGACAAGTAAATAGAAAGGAAAAACCATCTACAGAGTAAGGATACGGACTGATTTCATTGCCTTAGGTAACTCCCAAGTGAGGATATTCCCTCTATTATTGCAGACATACACCTCTGCAAACTATAGTTTTAGCGTTGCCTAAGATATGGAGAATTTCAAGGAACTGTCCAGGGTGACACAGCACTTGAAACCAGGGTCTTCCTGGTTGGGAGGCCAGCTTTCTATTTACTCTGACTGGCGTCTCTCACACAAAATACGAAGTAATTTAGCTAGGGAGCACGGATAATTGGGAGGATTTGGAAAGGCCTTTTGGAAGGGGTATTGAAATAAGTCTCATTACCCTGTCTCTTAAAAAAAAAGAGAGGGCAGCTAGGTGGCGCAGTGGATAGAACACCAGCCCTGAAGTCAGGAAGACCTGAGTTCAAATCTGGTCTCAGACACTTCCTAGCTGTGTGACCCTGGGCAAGTCACTTAACCCCAATTGCCTCAGCAAAAAGAAAAAAAAAAAAAAGGAGAGGGGGGACAAGCTGGGTCTCTCAGGATGCTTCCCAAGCCTGACATTTGATAATTCTGTGTGTCTTTGGTGTCCCCAGTATTCCTTTCAGCTGCGGTCCTGCCATCCACCTCACACTCTATTTATTGAGGGCACAAAGTGCCCTGTGTGGGCAGGGAGATACTCATTAAAGTTCAATGGGCACAGTAGCTGCCCCCACCAATCGGTCAATTCATTTATTGATCTTCTAAGATGTTCCAAGGCACTGTGATAGGCATTAGGAGACCAAGAAGCCGTTCCCAGTGCCTCCAATGCTCTCCTTTCTCACTCCCATCTCCCAGAAGCCCTAGTTTCCTTTAAAAACTCGACTGAAGAGGTCTTTCCTAATACTCTTTCCCTCCTTCCCCCCCCCAGCTGCTAAGTGGCCCTCCCCCATGGCCTTGTAAATATTTGGTAAATATCTTGTATATATTTATTTATGTACACGTTGTCTCCCCGAAAGAATGGAAGCTCTTCGAGGGCAGGGACTGTTTTCATTTGTCTTTGTTTCCCCAGCGCCTAGCACAGAGCCTGGCCCCTAGCAGGCACATAATAAAGCTTGTTGACTGATTGCCTCCAAAGAGCTTACACTCTTGGGGGGCGGCGGGAGGGGGGGAAGAACCTGGATACTTAGAAGCATAAGGCCTTATCTCAGAGACCGCGCTTGGGCTGAGCCCGGAAGGAAGCGAGGGGCTTCTGGGAAGTGATGAGAGGGAAAGCAGTTAGGATGGGTCCATAAGGATGGAGGACACACAGTATCCCACTGCAACTTGCAGGGTGCGCTGGGAGGGCTGGGAGGGCTGGGAGGATTTCAGCTCGTTCCAGACCATCCCATCTCGATTGGGTTTCTCTCCCTGCCCCCCCTCCTGGCACTGGGGGATGGGGCTAGGCCGTCCTCTCTAGGCGGCTCGGCTTTATGAGAAGCAGATGTTGGGGCCGGCCGGGAAGCCCAGAGTCGGCCCCCTCCCTGCACCCGCGCACAGATGCTGCTTTCTCCTCCAGGAGAGGGATGGGGAGCCTGCCCCCACCCCCCTCAGAATGTTCGAGCCCCAAAAGTGTACCAGAGGCTGGGGAAAGGGAGAGGGGAGGGAGCAGCCGGCTGACAGACCCCTCCCCCTCCCCCTTCCCAGTCTGGGGAAGGAGACCCTCCCCTTCCCTTCCTTCCCACCCCCCCGGGTCCTGGCGCCGACTTCTTCCAAACGCGCTGTGACGGGGGGGGGGGGAGCTGGTCCCTCCTGGCAGCTCCAGCCGCCCCTGATGTGTTCCAGATGTTGGACTCGCTGCCCCTTCCCCCTCCGCTGCCGTTACTTTCTACTCCCTCTGTTCTCTGCCCCCCTCCTCCCGCCCAGACTTGGAACTACCGGGGCTGAGGGGACGCCAGGCTTCCCTCCTTCCCACCCACCCCCCAAATAAAAAGCCAACTAAGCCAAGGACTCAGAACCCCCCAGTCTCGGAGCAGGCAGAAGGCCTCCCCTCTTTCTTCTCTGCCCTCCCCACTTCATAGCCGGCCTGGCGCCGGCTGACTCAACACCTATAAATAAACACAGAATTTGGGTGAGCTGAGAACTCTCGCCCCCTTCTCTCAGCATCCCTCCCACCCCTACTTTTGGGCCCTCCCCCTTCCCTAGACCCGTCCCTCCGCTGGTCCCACCTTCCATTGTCGCCACCTCTCCAGGGCCTTCCTCTGATTGGTCCAGGTTCTTCCAGGCCCTCGGGGATCTCCTCCTCCCAGATGCGGTGGCCCCAGGGCCCCTACTCGATCGCTGACTGCTCGCTGCCCTCGCCTTTCCCCCAGCCCCCGAGGTTGGGGACTAGTTTCCTTCCCAGGGGGACCCGAGATCATTTGGAAGCCCAGCTCCGCACCTGCCCTGGAGACTGGGGGAATTAAGGGAGGTGGGGCCTGCGGGGAGTAAAGAGAGACAAAGGAAAGACACAAAGGCCTTTTGTGGAGCCTTGGCTTTTTTCAGATGGGGAAACTGAGGCCCAGAGAGGTGAAAGTGATCTGCCCTTTGAATTCGAATACGATTTGACTTCAAAGGCAGTGTCCCACACTTTCTGAAAAGAAACCAGAAGCGGAGGTGACACGGGTCACCTTCCTCGAGCATCAAGCCACACGACAACACTGACAAATGACAGCTCTGGCTTTTCGGGAAGGAGAAGGGCCAGGGGAGGAGGTCTCGCCACCCCCCCGAGGCAGTCTCTTCATCTGCTGGGCTGGGCAGCTAGCTAACAGATTTCCCTCACCTCAAACCTCAATCCCCCTGGAACTTCCACGCCCTGGGCTGTTTTACCCAGTGCTGCTTCTGCATGGCAGCCAGCTCTTCCCATTCTCGCCTTGTTCTCCCCGGGCCTTCACTCTGTCCGAGCTAAACACCCTCAGCTCCTCCCGGGGCGTCATCTCGGTGTCCTGCACCCCCTGTCTGGAGGATTTCCAGCTTGTCACAGGGACACAGAGAGAGACAGAGACACAGAGGCGGAGGGAGACAGCAAAACAGGAGCAGAGCCAAGCACAGGCCTCAGGACAGAAGAAAAGGAGTGTGGGAGGAAGGGAAGGAGACAGCGAAGGAGAAGCCCCTGGCAGCTTGCCCACGCGGAGGGGGCAGGGGGACTAGCTCGGAAAGGACCAGCAATTTCCAGGCATTTACATTCTAACCTCGACACCCTCCTATGGGGCAGGCACAGGGCTAGGCGCTGGGAATATAGATTAAATAATCCCTACCCTCAACACATACGCAGTAGCAACCGGTTGAGATAAAATAGGGGGGAGGGGGTGCTTTCCATAGGAAACTGAGCTTGGAGGGAAATCGAGACTCGAAGTAAAGGGAGGTGAGGAGGATGAGCATTTCTTGTTGGAGGAGAATCTGGATATACAACGGAAATGAGACTCAGAACGCATGTTAGGCATTAATCGCCACCTGCCTCAGTTTCCCCAACTGTAAAAAGGGGATAACAGCACTTATCTCGGGGTGTTGTAAGGATCAAATCTTTGTGTTTGTAAAGTGGCACACGGTAGGTGCTTAATAGATGCTTATTCCTTTCCCTTACTCTTCCTCCTCCTCCAAATAGCTCTCATCTATAGAACATGTTAATGTTTGTAAACATTTTCCAAATATTGTCTCGATTTATCCTTAGCCCGAGGAGGGGGATGCTTTTTTATTCATCTCCTCTTACAGATCATGAAAGTAAGGCAGAGATTTTCAGTGATTTGTCCAGGGTTACAGGACTTGGAGCCAAGTCTTCCAGCTCACTGCATTGCCATCTAGTTGATTCTATTGCTTCTCTTCATTGGGGAACAGCTGGAACATGGAAGTCTGGGCTTGGGGGGAGGAAACAAGAGTCAGGTCCCATGCTAAATGCTCTAATATTCTCCTTTGATCCTCCTAACTTTAGGAAGGAAGTCCTGTGATTGAACCCATTCAACAATTAACGAAAAATTGGAGGCAGGCACAGTTTAAGTGACTTACCCAGGCTCACATAGGTGGGAGGAGTGTGAGCTGGCATCTGACCTCAGCCTTGGTGACTTCGGATCACCGGCTGCTTTATTACTTTTGTTCTTTGAGAAACAGTTGGGACATAAAAAGGGAGGGATATGAAATAAGTGAACAAGTCAGTCCCAGCCAGATTAGAGAGGGCCCTAAATAGGGACAGCTAGGTGGCAGAGTGGCTAGATCACTGGCCCTGATGTCTAAGATCAAAACTCAGACACCTACTATCTGTGAACCTGGGTAAGTCTGATTGCCTCCACAAAGGAAAATAGAAAGGGCCTTAAGGCAGCCCCAGAAGTCCCTATTTAATTGCAGAATCCATAGGGAGTCACTAGAGATTTTAGAGCAGGGAAATGACCTAGTCAGCCCTGGGACTTTTTTTGCATCTATAAATGGGCTGGAGAGAAGAAAGACCGGAAGTTCTTAAACAATCTATTTGGTAATAGTGAGAGAAGGGACAGAAGTGAAAGAGATGGGGCTTATGGACCAACTGGACATGGAAGGCTGGGAAAGAGAAGTCCAAGATGTCTCTGAGGTTACGAATCTGGGAGAATGGCGCTATCCTAAATAGAATTAAGGAAGTTTGGAGAAAGAAAGGGGGAGTTCAGGGGAGAAGATAAATGAGTTCTTTTTTGGACATGCTGAAGTTGAGATGCCTCCAGAATAGCCAGGTAATTGGTGAGGAAGCTCAGGAGAGAGATTAGGGCTGGATATGTAGAATCATCCGCATCATGATGATCCCTGAACCTTTGGGAGCTGATGAGATCCCGGGAGATAGAGCGCAGGAGAAGAGAAGGGGCTGAGGATGGGACAGAAGGAAAGGAAAACAGACAAGAGACAGAAAGCTTGATGGGTGAGGACGGGGAAGGGCTATCTATTCTCCCTGAGTGCTTGGGACTCTTAGAACTCTGCTCCTGACTCGTGTGGTCTTCTCTGGGTCTCAGTTTCCAAAGGTGTCAAATGAGAGGGCAGAAACTTGATGATCTGAGCTACCTTTCAGCTTTGATATTTTGGTATTGCATAGGCCGAGACACCAGTGCTGACTATCACACCCCTCACACACACACTCACACACACACACACACTCACAGACTCACAGACATACAGACACACAGACACACTCACACAAACACACACACACTCACAGACACACATACACATTCACACAGACACACACAGACACACACTCACACAGACACACACTCACCCATTCACACACACACAGACACACTCACACTCACTCTCTCTCACACACACTCACACAAACACACACACTCACAGACACACACAGACACACACTCACACACTCACACTCACACACACATACTCTCTCTCTCTCTCTCTCACACTCACACACACACACACACACACACTCACAGAGGATGTAGGACTCTGCCCCAGAGTTAGCTCTTGAAGGGGCTTTGAGATCTTTGAGGCAGGCCTTCTGGGGATGTAGGAGGACTCCTTTTTGCGCCTCTGTCACCGCCCCGTGGCTGTTTCAAGCACTGCAGCCTGGGCTCTGGGGAATTTGGGGTCATTCCAAGCAGGAGAGGGGCTCAGAACTGCCTGTTCTGGGATGGGGAACGGAGCGGGATTTCTTTATCTGATAAAGACACCATGGTCCTCAGGGTGTGTGTGTGTGTGTGTGTGTGTGTGTGTGTGTGTGACTGGCTTCCTGTGACTGTTTCACAATGTTTGCCACTCATCAAGCCCCCGTTGTTCGGGTCCCTGTGTGTGTCGGGGTCACCAGTTGGGTGCCTGTGACTGTAGGGGAAATGCTGGGGGTTGTGATAGTGTGTGACTGTGCACGCCTGAGTGTGTGTGAGTGTGTGCTCGCGCACGCGTGTGCACGCCTGAGTGTGCGTGTGCGAGATCAGGCCTTGAAGAGGCCCTAGGGACAAGGAGCAGGGAGGGTGTGAGGGATCTGAGGGGAGGGGGGCAGGGGCGGGGCTGTCCCCAGGGTGCTCTGGCAGCTGCTCCCTCCAGCCTCAGCCTCTGTCATTGAGGCAGAGAAGGAGCAACAGGTAAGAGCCTCTTCCTGTCCCCTTCCACTCCATCTGTCTTCTTTCTGTCCCCGAATCTCTGGGTCTCCAACCAACCATTTATCTCTCCATCCTCCTTTCCTCATCCTTCATTCCTCCCCCCATCTCCTTGTCTTTTTATCCCTTTGTTTCTCCATCCAATTATTCCCCATTATTGTTCTCAAATCTCTCTGGTCCCCATCCCTCTGTCCCCTTCCCTCTGTCCCCTTCCCTCTGCCCCCCCTTCCCTCTGTCCCCTTCCTTCTGTCCCTCTGTCCTTCTCTCCCAGGAATAGGAGCTCAAGATTTGTGTGTGCTGGGGGATGGGAGCCTGGTTGCTGGCCCCTTCTCTCCCCTAGTGCTGGCTAATGAGTCAGTGACTTGGAACTGGGGGTTGGAGAAGAGTGGGGGGCCTCCTGGTGAGGAGAAGAGGGGGCAGCTGGTGCTTAGCTCTTAATTAGCCCACCTCCCCAGGCCCCCCCTCCTTTCCCACCAGGACCTTAATTCCCTTTTGCTCTAGAGCTGGTGCTAATTGGCGTGGGCAGTCCTCTCCCTCCTTTCCACCTCTCCCCCCCACCTTGGCCCTGACACTCAAAAAAGACACGATTAGAGTCCATCCCCCCCCTCCCCAAGCTCCAGAGGAATGATAGGAAATAGACAACCAGGGTGGGGGCAACTAATACAGAGACCACCCCCATCTATTTGCCCTTCCATGTTCCCAATTCTATGTCCCATCTCCCTTTCTCCCTCTTAACCCCATTCTTCTTTCCTCTTTCCTCTGCTTCATCACTATCTGCTTATTTTTCCATATCATTCTCTACTTGTATCCTCAATTAACTGCTTTCCTCCATTTTCTTGCTTCTTTTGTCTCTGAATCCCTCTGTCCCCTATTCCTGCTCTCCCATCCCTGTGTTCCCTCATCTTTCTCTTTTCTTCCATCACTGTCCTTCATCTCTTTCACTCTGCTGTCTCTTCATCTCTCTGCTTGTTCCTATTTCCCTCTCTCTGCCCTCTCACTGAGTTTTTATTTTTCTTCATCCTTTTGTTCTTTATCCCTATAATCCAACCACCATCCCTTCATCCCTCTGTCCCCATCCCCAATTCCTTACACTCTTGCCCCTCCACTCTCCATCCTCCTCTCCCATGCTCATTTTCTTGCATCATTCTCCCTCACCCTTTGGTTCTCCGTTCCTATTTCCTTCCACCCCATCCATCCCTGTATTGCCTCCCTTCTCTTCTCATTATCCTTCAAATCTGTCCCTCTTCCCCTCTTCCCATTCTTGTTTCCCCAATTGTTGTCCTTTGTTTCTCATTGCTGACACTATCTCTTGGCCCTTCATCATTCTCCTGCAATCTTCCTCCTTCTATCCCTCTGCCCACCCATGCTTGTTTTCTTTCATCCCTTCAATGGCCCTCTGTTCTCCACCCAAAGTTCTCTACATCCTGTTCTTCCTCAACCCTTTCCTTCGAGCCTCTGGTTTTCCATTCCTGATCCTTCATCCCTCTGCCTTATCCATCTGTCCCTCCATGCCTGCTTTCTCTAATCCCCAGCCCCCATCCCTTTTCCATTCCTTATTTCTGACCCTTTTTTCTTGTCCTTATTCCTATGTTCTCTCATGACTATTTTCTTCCATTTTATTTCCTTTCTCTCTGTTTCCCACTCCTGTTTCTCTCCACTCTTGTTTACTGTGTCTCTATCCTTCATCCCTCTCTTTCATTCCAATTTCCCTCCATTTCTCTGACCCTCTCCTTCTAATTCCTCCCAGTCTTCTGTTCCCTGTCCCTTTGTCCTTAGGGCATCTGTAGGAGCATTAACCACTTCCTTCCAACAATGTCCAACAACATGGCCAAGATTGCTGAGGCCCGCAAGACAGTGGAGCAGCTGAAGTTGGAGGTCAACATCGAACGTATGAAGGTACAGTTTGGGAATTGGGAGATGGAAATGGAGGCTAGAAAATAGGGGATAAAGGGATCCACTCCTCAGACAAGGACTTGCATTATCCAGTGGGATCAGAGAAAAGAACTGGACTTGAAGTCGGGAGAATGGGTTTGAAACTTGCCTAGGATCAGAGAAAAGAACTGGACTTGAAGTCAGGAGAATGGGTTTGAAACTTGCCTTAGACACTTAGTCCTTTGTGGTTATTGATGAGTCCTTACTTCTCAGAGTCTCAGTTTCCAAATCTGGAAATGGGGATAATAACAATACTTGTACCATCTACCTTGCAGGGGTTGCAGAGAAGAGTGCTTTATAAGTCTAAAAGCATCTTGTGAAGGATCTCATTCAATCCTTATGAAAAAAAAATGGCATGATGTGAGCTAGACGAAAGTATAATTGGATAGATTCTAATGGACTGGACAACTTTGAAATAAGTCTTCAGTGGAGTGCCTTAGGGATCTGTAACTGGCCTCGTAATACTGGATTTTTTAATTAATGACTTAAATAAAGAGATAGGTGGCATTTGGAGAGATAATATAAAGCGGGGAAGGAAAGTCGGCTCTGAATGAAAGGAGTCCCAAATCCTAGATGAAGATTCCCAAAGATCTTGACAGGCTAGAGATGTGCAGCCAGGTTTTAATGAATGAAAACAACAAATCCCTTGAAGAGGTTAAATGTATTTATTTAAAGATACAATTATGTAAAATATTGTAACTGGTTTCAGTCCAATGGAAATAAGCAGTGCAAATTTAAATAAAGGACCAATTCAGGGGATGTATTATTCAAACTAATCAGGACCTAGCTCTAAATCAATAAGGATAAAAGTAAAGCTTTATACTTAGGTTCAAGAAAATCATTTCACTCAAGATGCTTAGATAGCAGTTTATCTGAAAAAAAAAAAAACCCAGGCTCATTAATGGATTATAAACTCAGTATGAATCAACAATATATGGAAGAGGAAGAAGAAGAAAAAGAGGAAAGAGGAGGAAGAGGAAAGAGAAAGAAGGAAGGAAAGAAAGAATAATGCAATCATAAGTTACATTAAGAAAAGCATCGTTTGGGGAGACAAAAGGGCAATATACTCCCTATAGAGACAGTGTAGTTTAATAGAAAACTAACTTCAGGGCCATGATCACAGGGGCTTGGATTTAAAACCTGCATGGGACCTTAGTGGTTATTAAATCCAACCCCTCACCGTTCTAGTGAGGAAGTTGAGTCACGGAGCAGTGAAGTGATTTGCCAGGATGACATAGATAGTAAGGATTTGAATTTAGGTGTTTCTGATTCCAACCTGGGTTTCCTTCCTGCCTCTGGCATATATTGGCTATCTGACCCAGGGCCAGGCACACCACTCACTTCTCCCCGTCAACTTTCCTAGACTATGAGTTGGAGAACGGGTGATCTATGTTGGAGAAGAGAAAGCTAGGGATATCTGGGAATGAGAGCTCTATTTGAGTACTTAAATGTGGAAGAGACATTAGGGTTATTTTATTTGTACTCAAAGGGCAAGCCGAGGAGCAAACAGGAAAATCTAGGCTTCCTAATAATAATAGGTTCCTTGGGAGGCGGTGGATTCTCCCTCATTGGAAGTCTTCAAGAAGGGCTGGATGGCCAGTTGTGGGTGGGTTGTAGCTAGGAATACCCTTTATGAGCATCGATTTAGCCAGCTGATCCCCAAGGTCCCTTCCAATGTGGAAATTCTTTGATATGAATTTGAGTCCTTGTTGATGGTGAGGGCTCCATATGCAGGGACCTTGGTTGGAGCTGAGGATCTGGTTCTTGCTGGGTGAAACTGGATAAGACCGTTCCATTTTCTGAACCTCAGTTTCCTCCCTTGTAAAATGGGTGGGTAGGTGTGCAGGGGGAAGGGGTTTGAATCCTGGCTCCACCTCTTACTCTCTGTTATCTTGGGTTGAAACTCTTCGGACCTCAGTTTCCCGATCTGTAACACGGAGGGGCTGGACTTGAGGTCCCCGCCGTAGATCCAGGTTGTCACTGTTGTTGCCCCTGTAGACTTCAGGCCCTAGAAGAGACTCATGTTCTTCCATCTCTGCTGCAGTTTTGGGATTGGCCAGCGGGTGTCGTTGCTGGGAGGAAAAGAGGGAGGCTGAGATTTAGGGCTTGGCCAGGGAGTGGCGCTATGGGGGAGAACCAGGACTGGGCGGGGAGCCTGGACCGGCCCCGCCCAGGGGTGGCCCTGACGGGCAGCAGGGTAAGGCTGCATTCCCAAGCTCGGCCACGCGGGGGCGCGGCTATAATGGATCTGGGAAGGAGACTGCGATTGCAGCTTGGCCACGTGGTGGCACTGCGTTCCGGCGAGCCCGGCGAGATGCTCGGTGTAGTTCCAGACTCGACCAGAAGGTGTCTCCCAAGGGAGACTCCCTCGGCGGGCTTGGGTGGGTGGCGGCTAGCGCTGCTCTTAACCCTTTACCTCCCGCCTCAGGTGTCCAAAGCTGCGGCCGAGCTGCTGGCCTTCTGCGAGGCGCATGTCAAGGAGGACCCACTGGTGACCCCGCTGCCCGCGGCCGAGAATCCCTTCCGCGAGAAACGACTCTTCTGCGTCCTTCTCTGAGCCCCTCAAAAAATACAGAAATAAAATGGATGGCTAATGCATCTCCTGACCTTGTGGGGCAACTGAGGCATGGGGGGTGGGGCGGTTCCCGCGTCCTTCCCCCCGGCAGTGGGAGCGATGGGGAGGAAATGCCCGGAGAGGGGCTCCCTCCTCCTCCCTCCGCCCCCTCCTCCTCTTCTCCATCACTGCCCCCCCCCCATCTTCCTCCAGTGGGCAGTCCCGCCCCACTGCCCACTCCCGGACAGGAGCCGTGGGCCATCTCCCGGCAGGCCAAAGCCGCCTCCTAAGCATTAGCCGCCGTCTCCGGGTGGGCGACGCTCTCCCCCCCTTGTCCCCAGCGGGCTCTAAGCGAGCCCCTGCATGGCTCCCCGTTTGCTCCCCCAGTATTGCCCCCCCAAGCTGGGACTGCTTATCGCTGTGGGTGCCCTAAGTGTGGTCTGCTGCCAGGGCTGAGACAGCCCCCTCCCCTATCCTGTCTCTAGGAGGCAAGGCGCCTCTGGACCAACCAGCACATGGATGGGCGCCCAGGGGGGAGAGGAGCAGGGGGATGGAGGGGCAAGACTGCAGGGAGCCCCCACTCCTCCCTCCCACCCGTGGAGATGGGGGCCAGGGGAGCCAGAGGGAACCAGACGAGGCGGGAGGAGGGGACAGGTCGTTGCTCAGTTATTAACAATTAGATTAGGGTCCCCGGGGTCCGTTCCTTCCTGCCGGGAGGACAGCGGAGCTGTAATTGTATCTCTGCAGCCCCTCCCGCCGCCGGCTCCGGGCCCGGCTTGCATCATGTCTGCTGGAGTCCCCGGGGAAACGCGACGGAGGCAGCATTCTGTGGGGGCTGGGCTGCGGGGAGGGGGGCAAGGGAGTGGGCTCCTTTGGTGGAAAAAGGAAAAGGAGCAGCTGGGAGGCAGCTAGAACCTGGGAATCCCAGAACCCTAGAACCCCAGAAGCACTGAATCCCAGGTTCTTAGAAACTTAAGAGTCCCGTGGGCTCATGTTAAGACCCAAAGAAGGGGAAAGGTAGAACAACCTGATCTGTGGGGAGGAAAATTTTAGAGAAAAAGGGGCTGTGAGGTGAGGGGGTGGGGCAATGGGGAGGGGGAAGTAGAAGTAAGGGCCCGGCGGTGCAGGGAGATCTGGACTCAAGTTCAGATTTGGGGCCTCAACATCCCCAATTATACAATGGTGTGTGTGTGTGTGTGTGTGTGTGTGTGTGTGTGTGTGTGTCTGAGAGAAAGAGAAGGGAGTTAGGGAAAGAGGGAGGGAGGGAGAGTCAGAGAGAGACAGAGACATTGAGAGAGAGGAAGGGAAGGAGAGAGAGAGAGAGAGGGAGAGAGGGAGGGAGGGAGAAAGGGGAGGAAAAAATAATTTATATCCAGCCAATCCCCCCAGTCTTTCCATTTGCTTTCCCAACCCCTTCACCTAACAGACTTTACCCTCCAGGTATGGAATTATATTTTATTTATTTTATATATTTATATTATTATTATAGAAATATAATATAAATATATTATTTATATTGTTATTATATTTATTTATTTTATTTTATAATTCCATACCTGGAGGGTAAAGTCTGTTAGGTGAAGGGGTTGGGAAAGCAAACGGAAAAACTGGGGGGATTGGCTGGATTTAAATAAAATGAGGGGTTGACCAAAGAAAGGCAGGGGGGCTTGGGATCACTGAAGCTGAGAAGAAAGAGGAAGAGCACTGAAATAGAAAGATAAAATGCGGAGGAAGGGGAGGGGGCAGGAAGTTCAGCATTAGGGAGGGGCCCAGAGGTCAGGGACAGGACAGTTCCCTGCAGGCCTCGGGAGCCTGATGTCCCATGAGTCCAGACCTCAGCCAGCTCATTGCTGAATGGGATGAAGCCACGGGGCTCTGGCCTGCTAGGGTGGTACCAGACTCCGGTCTCCCAAGTTGCAAAACTACCCAAGATGAACTCTGCTGAGAACTCCCAACTCTCCCGTGATCCCCCTGAGAGCAGGCAGGTTCCCTGGGTTTCACAAATTACCTCCAACAAGGATCACCCTAACTTCTGGGTCATGCGGCCCATCGGGCAGGGCATTTACGTTCTCATTCATCCTCCATGACCAGGGGAAGGGAAGGCTGCTCTGAAGTCATAGACCAGGGCTCATCTCTGGCAGCCAGCAGCTTACTGGGTGCTGGTTAAACTACAGATGGTGTCCATCCACACTTGGGATCTTTGACCTTCTCAGTGACAGCCCACTTTAAAGCCAAGAACTCTAGACTATAGAAAGGATCAGTTCCTCCCCTCCCAGGGTCATCCTGTTGGCAAATGTGATGGGCAACAGTCACTCTGTGGGTACAAGACAGCTCCCAAGACTCTCGGGCTAGCATCTATCTGCAAGCAGGTCAAAAGGCACACTTAGAACTGTACAGATCCACGCTGGTATATCTGGGGGCAGCAGGCCTTAGCCTTATTATTATTATCACACTTACCAATCCACGATTGGTGGATCTATTGGTTTCCGACAGCTCAACCAAAGTGCCCTTGATATCCATCTACTTCTGATTCTCAATAACGCTCCTAAGTCAGATTGTTGTTCAGTCGCTTCAGCTGTTTTCAGGGGTTTTCATGGCAAAGATACTGCAGTGGTTTGCCATTTCCTTCTCCAGTTCATTGGATAGATGAGAAAAATGAGGCAAAAAGGGTAAAGTGACTGGCCCAGGGTCACACAGCTAGATTTGATTGAGGAAGATGAATCTTTCTGACTCCAGACCTGGCACTTTCCCCATTGCATCACCTCAGTGGGTCTAGCAATAACAGCAGAACAATTTACCCATTTGTGATAATAGCCACCAAATCCTAGAGAAGTCCTTCAGACTCAAAGGTCTCGAGGAATATTTTTGTTTCCTCCTGGTGGTCTCTCCTTGCTGAGATACTCGACAGGAGTTTTGTGTGACTGAAGTTTGTCACAGTTTCAGAGCCATTTCCTATAGCTGACACATTTCCATCTGTCTTTTCTCCTGTTTTAGCAGGACACTCTCAAAGATAACGAAGCCATTCAGACATACATCATTATGGTCAGATTTCCAACAACTTCCTCCATAAGCCACAGAAAACTGGCAGGTGCCCCTAAGACACCTTGGGGCTGAGGCTCAAACTGGTGAAATCCAGCCAGGCAAGTGAAAGCCATTCTCTGTCTTCTGGCTGGATATGTGGCTGGATCCAGTCTCCATAAATCCAACACAGAGAACCACCGGCTGCCTAGCAGATAATTGGGGCATCATATTTCCTGACATGCTGTCCTAGTCCGATTTAGATTTCCTATTCAAAATCTTCTAGTCTATAGACAGCTATCAGTGATTCATATAGGTTGCTGGACTATACAATGATGCCATTGACCAGTAATCATTAGACTGTCAGCTTCTTTAAATCAGAGACCATCTTTTGCTTCTACCTACTTACCTACCTACCTACCTATTTATCTTTCCATTCATCTATCTATCTATCTGTCTGTCTGTCTGCTGTCTATCTATCCATTTATCCATCTATCCATCCATCCATCCATCTATCTATCTATCTATCTAT
>JAJPUD010015217.1:16571-38149 GCA_023553655.1 Myrmecobius fasciatus
TCTACATATCCATTTACCCATCTGTCTCCCTCTCTCTTTATTTATCCATCTATCTATCTACCTGTTTGTTTATCTATCAATCAATCTGTCTATCCTGTTTACAATCTGCTTATTTATCCATCTGTCTCTCTCTTTTTATTGATCTCCATCTATTTATCCACTTATCTATCCATCTTGTCTACATACCTATTAACCCCATCTGTCTCTATTTCTTTATCCATCCATCATCAATTCATCTATCTACCTATCAATCAACCAGTCAATCTATCAATCCTGTCTACATCTATTATTTACCTATCTGTCTAGCTCTTTCTTTTTATCTGTATCTATCTTCTTATCTATCCATCTTGATTGCATACCTATTTACCCATCTGTCTGTCTCTTTATCTATCTATCTGTTAATCTGTCTGTCTATCAATTAATCTAGCTAGTTATCTTGTCTACATATCTACTTATTTATCCATCTGTCTATCTCTTTCTTTTTATCTGTCTCCAACTATCTCTCTGTCTCGTTCTCGTATCCCATGCAGTATCTGCTATATTAATAAGTACTTAAATGTTTAATAACTGATTATGGGTTGACAGATTTTCAGATTGCTTCTATAGACCTGAGAGATATCCAGCCAGCCAGCTTTGCTGCTGCTACTACCACCTTCCAGAAGCCCCTGAACATCTGTCTATCTGCCTCCGTTGCCACTGACTCCAGGCACAGAGTATTCAGTCGCAGTTAAAAATGAGCTGATGTATAAGGCCAAATTGGCTGAGAAGGCCAAGGGCCAGAATGAAAAAGCAGCCTGCATGAAGTCTATAATTGAACAAGGAGCTGAATTATTCAATGAGAAGAGGAATCTTCTCTCTGTTGCTTACAAAAATGTCAGAAGCGCCCAAAGGTCATCTTGGAGGGTCCTTTTAAATATGAAGCAAAAGATGGAAGAAAAGCTGAATAAAATAAATGGTAGGAAAATACAGAAAGAAAATTGAGACTGATGATGTACTGTCTGTATTAGAAAAATTCTTGCTTCCCAAAGCTTCACAAGCAGAAAGCAAAGTTTTCTTTTTCTGTTCTTTTTTCTATTTTCTATTTTTTCTATTTCTGTTCTTTGACTGAGGTGGCTGCTGATGATGAGAAGAAAGGAAGGGCCGATCACTCACGAGCATATCAAGAGGCATTGAAACCAGCCCAAAGAAGATGCAATCAATGCTCCCTACAAGACTGGATCTGCCCTTCTCTATGCTCTATTAGAATTCTCCACAGAAAGCCTGCTCCCACGCAAAATCAGCTTTGGATGAAGCCATTGCTAGACTCGATTGTTAAGTGAGGAATCGTACAGAGGCAAAAGCTAATAATTCAGTTACTGAGAGATGCCTTGGCAGGAGGAGGAGGGGAGGCTTAATCAGCCTCCAGCTTTTGTCAGCCTCATTCGAACATTTACTCAGTAGACCGTTAGTCATCCAGACTCTACCACAAATAGTTTTTGCTTATGATTTTTGACAAGCTAATGTTCCTTCTTTGCCGATTTTTGTATTTCCCATGTGGTTTTTGTACTTAATATTAGGGGAGTGGAGCCAGTTAACATCTGGGGAGTTTTCTTGCTGAAAAAGAGGGGGAAGTGGAATTTTTATGCATGTTTGACCGGTCTGTCATAGTACACCGAACACATTGTATATTTTACAAGGCTTATTAAAACAGCTTCCATGTCCTTGTTGGCCTGTCATGGTGGGAGAAGGGGAAGAGGACTAATTGGTTCCAACCGTCGGTGTCGTTATTGTGGGTACTTCAGGATTGGAGCACTCATGGCCGACGTAAAAACAGATGTCCTGTAGATATTACATGTCATTCCATGTGTATCTGGGGAATACACAGTCCCAACATGTACATCTTCATAACTGCAATTGTGAAAATGGTCCTTAAGACAAGGTTTTAGCCCAGTCAATTTACTCTGGAGATGGTCAGAAACGATTCCCATTCCATTATTAGTAAAGTTACCAATCGACTGCTTTCATTACTTTTGTCACACTCATTTTATTTGTATTTAGATGGTTAGGGAGCAGGTAGGTGACAAAAGCGTGAACTCAAGAGGACCTGAGTTTTAAATTTGGCTTCAGACATTTATTAGCTGTGTGACTCTAGGGAAGTCACTTAACCCTGATTGCCTCAAAAAAAGTTTAAAAGATTTAACAAATATACAGGTAAAATTGCGGTGAAATGAAGTGTTGATAAATGTAGAAATATGTTTAAAAGAATTGTATATGTTGAACTTATATTGGATTACTTGCTGTCTAGGGGAAGGTGAGAGGGAGGAAGAAAATTTAGGAGCGCAAGGTTTTGCAAGGATGAAAGTTGAAAACTCTTTGCATGTATTTTGAAAAATAAAAAGCTTTTATTACTAAAAATATAAAATAAAAGGAAGAAACATGCTATCAATTATCACAAAAAAGCATTGCTTGATTTTCAGAAAGTTACTGTATATTAAGCACAGCAATGACAAATCATGTTTTTAACTTTTTTTTAGGTTTTTTACTTTAGTAAAAGTAACATTTGCATACTGTAAAAAAAGTAGTTAACACATAAATATGAAATGATGGCTAGCTTTGTTTAATTTCTTACACAATTTTCATGAACAATCCAAGAATATTGTTAAGAACATGTATTAAGTTGATCTAAGTGGAATAAAAGTTTTATGAATGGATTCTTCAACTACCTTCTCTTCAGATTTTCATGTAAATCAAATCTTGAGTTCTGAAATTTCTCTTAAGGAAACTGTACAATTTGAAGACTTATTTCTCACTTGGTAGTTATAATGGACTTAAATAATCAAACAGGTTTAAATATAAAATTATCTGAAGTTCTATGTGTTTCAAATTGCCCCAAACATTATTTTTCTTGTTACAATCCTGATTTTCAGTTTCTCCTTTAAAACAAAAAAGGTAAAGGTAGCGAGGTGGATTGTGGAGAGAGCATTGGACCTGAGTTCAAATATGAGCTCAGATATTTGGTAGTATTAGCTCTATGGCCACAGACTAGTCATAAAGGAAAGAAGGAAGAAAGAAAAAAGAAAGAAGAAAAGAAAAAGAGAAAAAGAGTTATAGTCTGAATAAAATTGTATGTTCTACTTAAATTTTTGGTATAGCATGTTTTTAAATTTATAGAAGCTATTAATTTCATGGTCTGCGACAACATTGGTTAACTCTCAGGTTTGCGCTTCCAAAGTCTCTTTTTAAAACGCTACTCTCGGGGCAGCAAGGTGGTACAATGGTTAGCACACCTACCCTGAAGTCAGGAGGACCTGGGTTCAAATCTGATCTCAGGCACTTTCTAGCTGTGTGACCCTGGGCAAGTCACTTAACCCCAATTACCTCAGCAAAAAGGCAAAAAAATAAAATAAGATAAAATGCTACTCTTATAGTTTGCCTTGGATTTTAAACCCATGATCCAATTTGTCCGGTATACCTTTCAACCTTTTCTCTTTCTGTCTTGTCACCAACCACACTCTTTTTTGTTCACAGGCACTTACATGTCATTTCCCCTTTTAAAATGTGAACTCTTTGATCATAAAAAAGGAAAAAGAATCCACATGTGCAAAAATGTTTGTAGCAGCCCCTTTTTGTAGTGGCAAGGAACTGGAAATTGAGTGGATGGACATCAGTTGGGGAATGGCTCAATAAAGCATTAGTATATGATCTGATTTTTCTTGTGCAGTTTGATAACTGTGGAAATATTTTCATTTTGATAACTGTATAGAAGAATTGTTCATGATTAACATATTGGATTACTTGCTGTCTAGGGGAAGGCGGTGGGGGGAAGGGAGGGAGAGGAAAATTTGGAACACAAGATTTTGCAAGGGTGAATGTTGAAAACTATGCATATATTTTGAAAATAAAAAGCCTTAAAAATTCTATGGATTCATTCTGAATGGAGAAGTCAGTGCTTTTGGTTATAGTTTTCATATAAGTCACTTAGATGAGTAAGGAGCTCAGGGAGCAAATCCTATTATATTGTTTGAATGTTCTTCCAAGACCACGAAAAGGCTGAATTTGGTCCTAATCAAATACTGACACTCCACAGATGGCCACCAAGTTCAGGACATATTTTTAATATGTTCTCTACCTCCTTAGTGATCCCAAATTGTTAATTTTTTATTTAAAATTTTTTTCAATACACTATTTTATTTTTTTTAATCGCATGCAAGAATAGTTCTCAACATTCATTTTTGTAGTATTTTGAGTTCCAATGCCCAAAGGGGTACAAAACTATGCATACCCTTTGATCTAGCAGTGTTTCTACTTGGTCTGTAAACCAAAGAGATCATAAAAAAGGAGAAAAGACCCATATGTGCAAAAATGTCTGTGGCAACTCCAGAACTGGAAACTGAGTGGATGTCCGCCAGTTGGAGAATGATTGAATAAGTTATGGTATATAAATGGAATGGAATATTATTGTTCCATAAGAAACGATCAGCAGGCTCATTTCAGAAAGGTCTGGAGAGATTTACAGGAACTGATGCTGAGTGAAATTAGTAGAAACAAAAGAAAAAGAAAGAAAAGAAGATTATAAGATGATCAGCCATGATGGATTTGGCTCTTTTCAACAATGAGGTGATTCAGGCCAATTCCAATAGACTTGTGATGGAGAGAGCCATTTTCATCCAGAAAGAGGATTGTGGGGACTTAGTGTGGACCACAACATATTATTTTTCACCTTTTTTGTTGTTGTTTTGTTGTTTGCTTGCTTGTTTTTTTCCTCATTTTTTCCCCTTTTTGATTTGAGTTTTCTTGTGCCATAGGATAAATGTGGAAATATATTTAGAAGAATTGCACATGTTTAATCTATATTGGAGTACTTGCTGTCTAGGGGAGGGGGAAGATGGGGAGGAAGGAAGAAAAATTTGGAACACATGATTTTGCAAGGGTGAATGTTGAAAGCTATCTTTGCATGTATTTTGAAAACTAAAAAGCTATTATAAAATTTTCCCTTTATCTAGGGTTGATGTAAGAATCTGTTACATAATTTTGGTATATATTTTGAGCTCCCTTATAAAATTAAAATGAAAAGAAAAATTCTAAAAAAAAATTCTGAGTCCCAAACTTTTTTCTCCCTTTCTTACCTCCTCCCTTCTCAAGACAGCAAGCGATCAGATATAGGTTATATATATACAACCATTTTAAACATATTTACACATCAATCATGTTGTGAAAGAAAAATCTGAACAGAAAGGAAAAACCATGAGAAGGAAAAAGCAAGCAAGCAAACAAAAAAAGGTGAAAATAGTGTGCATCGATCTGCATTCAATTTCCACAGTTCTCTCTCTGGATGCTGATGGTATTTTCCATCTCAAGGCTGTTGGAATTATTTTGGATCAATGTATTGCTGAGAAAGGTTATGTTTATCATAACTGATCATCACATTTAAAAAATTAATGGTATTTTATTTTTCCAAATACATGCAAAGGTAGTTTTCAACATTCACCTTCACAAAACTTTGCGTTCCAAATTTTTCTCCCTCTCCTCCTAGCCCCCTCCCCAAGACACCAAGCAATGTGATATAGGTTAAATGGATTATTAAAACAATCTTGTTGCTTCTGTGTATAATGTTCTCTTGGTTCTGATCACTTCACTCAGCATCAGTTCATATAAATCTCTCTAGGCTTTTCTGAAATCAATTTGCTCATCATTTCTTATAGAACAATACTATTCTATTACATTCATATTCCCTTAACACATTTTAGGCTTATTCTAAATATATTTAGCTTTCATCAGTCAGTCCCCAAAGTCCTAGCCCTTTCAAAGTCTGTGAAAGTTCTTTATTCAAATACATCTCTGTCAACTGGTGAAAAATGGTTTGAGTGATATGGCCCTGCACTGTTTCAGTCTCTCTCTCCTCTAATAGTGTTGGATGAGTTTTGTATTCTCCTCTGTCTCTTCTTTCCTCCTTATTAGATTATTTAGAAAATATTTTCATTTTACTAGTCCTATAAATAAAGGATTAGTCTCAAACGATTGTTAAATAAGGATGTTCCCCGAGGTGCTCTGAGCACCTTTGTCTGGGGTATAGATGTCTCTTCCATCCTTCCTCCATATGGTGCTCACCTTGGGCATGGAGGTTACATGCTGAGACTGTGTTTGATCGTATTTATTCTCCTCCTTTCTCTATAAGGGTGTAGGTACTTCTGGTATGAAAGCTGTTCATCCACCTTTGGTGTTCTTTATCCTTACCTGTGAGCTCCAAGAAGTTGTAGGCATGTATAGTGGCCATACCGTAGGAAACCGTCTTATATCTATAGGATAGGTTTAAACCAAGAGGCCCCAAACTGGTTGGTAAAATAGGGGAATGTCTACCCCAAGCATGGGAAAACATCCCCTGGCAGAAGAGGTAGATGAGAACAATTTGTTCCAATGGCCACAAAAGTAAGCCAAAGCAGTGGAGCCTTTAGGACGTGGCCCGATATTGAAGACGCCAAGATTATCTGGGGCCATTGCTAGTCATCTTGACATTTGCCCTGCTACTGGGCTTTGAGGAAGGGAGGCTGACAACTTTGCACAACTCTGTCTCAATTCCAATTCATGCACAAGGCAAGACCTCTCCCATGGTGCCATTGGTTCTCTTCCAAAACAAAGTATGAACAACAACTCAGCGATAAAATTTATTAGGCATCTCTGTGTGGGATGAGACTTTTCATCTGGTCTCCTCTGATTATTATCATAGAATGTCTAGAAAACAACAGTCCCTTGGGACGTGCACTTTAGCATAGCAGGATACTGCACATTTTCAATTTTCAGAGTCATAAATTACTAGTAAGGAAGTCAGAATTAATGTTTTCAGGACCTGGGTGACTTCTGCCTCTTATCCTATGCTTGCTTCCCAAAGGAAGGCTGATTCCATTCAATCTCTGATAAATTTGTCGTTGGCTCTCCCCTGGTGGGCACTGAGCATATGTGGCTACCTTGTCCACATCTGCAGCAGAAGATAGAGTGGTTTCTTCAGTTGTGCTCTGTCTGTGGTTGACACTACCAGTGGGACCTCAAAATCCTTTATTATTATTATTATTATTATGAAAATGGATTCTGCTCATGATTCCACTTATTAGAAGGATTTCTGTGGGATTATGCTTTCAAATCTGGGTGACCAGGAATACGTTCTTGCCTTGCTTTTGATAGCCCATATTTGACCAGATATTCTGGAGTAAGCTGAAAATAGGTTTTCCTATATTAATCCCCTCTTAGAAGACCCTCACATCTTTCCTATCTTTTGTAGCCACCTGCTTAGAAACAATTCATTTCTGTTCTTGAGTCAGCACAAGAGGTGCCATTCATGCCATTTGGTGTGGTAGGCCTTTGCCCACACAAACCCATTTGTAGTTTGTTCATTTCTGCAGTTTGCACTATTCCTTCCCACTCTTGTTTTTCTATTCCACCACAAGATCAGAGGTCTTCTCTGATTTTGCTTAATGGAATTATCTGGAACTTAGCACCTGCCTCTTGCACATCCTGGTCCCTGTCAAATTGCTCTAGCTTTTGCAAGCCCTTGTACTCTGGGATTTCAGGATTGGTACATATGTAGAAGATGATCTTCTTTGGATGTTTATGCTTCCCCCCCCCCTTTTATCTGACTCAGTAGCTTGCAAGTTCCATAGTACTGTAATTTGGCTATGTGACTGATACAAATTTAATGATTTTTCCTTAGGGGTATATCAGCTGTCTGTTCAGAACTAAATTGAGCTTGTGGTTTTTGTGTCAGAGAAATGTAGACCCCAGCACTAGAGAGATAGGGACATGTAGTCAGGGACTCTGGAAGCAGAGGGCCTGCCTCTGAGGTTTGACTTGGGGGCAACTATTTCACCTTTCTACCCTAAATTGTTCCTCTGTAAAATGTGGCTGTTAGTGGTTTCAAACTCACAAAGTAACAGAGGAAAATTGATTTAGAAAACCACAAATTAACTATATTGCATTGTATTTTTATTCATTTTGTTAAACAGGTTTCAATTACATTTTTTTTTTGCAATAGTAAAAGTGAAACTTGCTGGGGAGAGGTGGAGGAGATGAAAGAGGAAAAAAAATAAAGTAAAAAGTACACAGCAAATAACAAAAGAGTAACTTAGAAGGAAGCAAAGGAAAGATGGACACTCATGAATATAATCTCTTCTAGTGTTATATATGCTTTTGTGAAATGGAAATTGATTATTACATATTTTGAATCCTCCTTGATGTTCTGCTGAGCACATAACAATATTTTATTTATTTTTTTCCTTATAATCTCTTCTATTACATGAAATGGAAATTTATTGTTATATATTTTGAATTCTCCTTGATGTTCTGCTGAGCACATAACAATATTTTATTTATTTTTTTCCTCATAATCTCTTCTATTATGTGAAAAGGAAATTTATTGTTATATATTTTGAATTCTCCTTGATGTTCTGTTCAGCACATAACAATATTTTATTTATTTTTATTTTCCTTTTCTGTCTTTCTTTTTCTATGCTGTTCGTTAAATTTTGTATTCAGTTCAATAAAAAAGTATTTTATTTTTTCCAAATACATGTAAAGCTAATTTTTAATATTCATTTTTGTAAGATTTTGAATTTCAATTTTTTTTCTCTTTATTTTTTACTTTCTTTCCCTCTGCCCAAGATAGCAAGCAATCTGACGTAGGTTATATATGTACAATCCTTTGAAACATATTTCCATATTTCAATTGCATTTTTTTTTCTGAGGCAATTGAGGTTAAGTGACTTGCCCAGGGTCACACAGCTAGGGAATGTTAAGTGTCTGAGATCAGATTTGAAACCAGATTTGAACTCAGGTCCTGCTGACTTCAGGGCTGGTGCTCTATCCACTGCGCCACCTAGCTGCCCCTTCAATTGCATTTTAATCTGGTCCAGCCTCACTCTGGAGTTTTGGAAGCTGCTGAAAGTTTGACATCTCAGGATTAGATAATGTCTGAGATCTAGGTCTGTTATCAATCTAATGGTCCTTGATTCTCTTAGGATCTATAATTGCTGAATAGGAATCTGAGACCTAATCAATCTTTTTAGTATATACCCTGCTTTCCTATTAAGGCTTCCAATCATTTAAACAATTTCTTTTCTTCAAGGGGAGGCAAGTAGATAATATAGTGGGTGGAGTGCTAAGCCTGGAGAAAGAATTGAGTTCCCAGACACTTTCTGTTTGTGGGACTCTGGGAAAGTCACTTCCCTGTGTTCTGCCTCAGTTTCCTCATGTGTAAAATGGGGACAACAATAGTATCTACCTCTTGGGATTGTTGTGAAGATCAAATAAGATATTTATAAAGGGCTTGGCACATAATAAGTGCTTAAAATATGCTTGTCTTTTTTCTTTAAAGATTTTTATTTTTTTGGACAACAAATAGCTTTTTATTTACAAAATACATGCAAAGATAATTTTCAACCTTATGTTCCAAATTTTTCTCCCTCTCTTCCCCTCCCCCCTCCCCTAGACAGCAAATAATCCAATATAGGTTAAACATGTGCAATTCTTCTAAACATATTTCCACTTTTATCATGCTGCATAAGAAAAATCAGATCAAAAGGAAAAAAAAATGAGAAAAAAATCAACTAACCAAACAACAAAAAAAGGTGCAAATACTATGTTGTGATCCACATTCTGTCCCCAAAGTTCTCTCTCTGGATGTAGATGGCTCTTTCCATCACAAGTCTATTGGAATTGTCCTGAACCACCTCATTGTTGAAAAGAGCTACGTCTGTCAGTAGATCATCATATAATCTCATTGTTGCTGTGTACAATGTTCTCTTGGTTCTACTTTTGTCACAAAGCACCAGTTCATGCAAGTCTCTCCAGGCCTCTGAAATCATCCTGTTGGTTGTTTCTTATAGAACAATAAGATTCCATTACATTCACATACCATACTTAATTCAGCCATTCCCCCACTGACAGGCAGCCACTGAGTTTCCAGTTCCTTGCCACCACAAAAAGGGCTGCCACAAACATTTTTGCACATGTGGGTCCTTTCCCCTTTTTTATGATCTCTTTGGATACAGATCCAATAGAGGCACTGCTGGATCAAAGGGTATGTACAGATTTATAGTCCTTTGGACATAGTTCCAAAATGCTCTCCAGAATGACTGGATCAGTTCACAATTCCACCAATAATGCACTAGTGTCCCAGTTTTCCCACATCCCCTCCAACATTTATCATTATCTTTTCCTGCCATCTTAGCCAATCTGAGAGGTATATAAGTCTTTCCTTTCTTTAAAGATAAATTTCCAAGTACTATTCCTTACTCTTACCACATAAGGAATTTTTAAAAGATCAACTATGTCTGATAATTCACACCAAAAACAGTCTGAAGCTTTTATAGTGGATAGAATGCTTGGATTCCAATCTTGCTTCAGACACTTCCTATATATGTGACCCTGGGTCTCAGTTACCTCGTCCATAAAATGGAGGTTTGGATTTACCAGTGAGGGTCTGTTTCAGTTCTAAGCCTGTGAGTCTAAAATTATATGGCAAATCCTGGGTTGAATTTGTTAGTTACCACTCATTCTCAAATTTTTGATACTTCTTTTCAAGGTTTTATTTTTATAGTCATGCTATATTCTGTGATGCAGTGGATAAAGCACTAGGCCATGAGTCAGGAAGACCCCAATTCAAATTCAACCTCAGATACTTACTAGCTGTATGTCTCTGAGCAAGTCACTTAACCTCATTTGTCTCATCTGTAAAATGAAGGAAATTACAAACTAAGCAAGTCACCTAATTGCCTCGATAACAAAACAAAAAAGAAATAAATATAATGAAGAAAAAAGATAAAAAATTTAAAAATGAAAACATGAAATTGAGTTGAGGGGATGCCCATCAACTGAGGAATGGCTGAATAAGTTGTATATGAATATATTGGAATATCATTGTTTTATTAGAAATGATGAGCAGGCTAATTTCAGAAAAACCTGGAAAGACTTATATGAACTGATGCTGAGTGAAGTGAGCAGAACCAGGAAAGCACTGTACACAGTTACAGCAAGATTGTGTGATGGTCGGCTATGACAGACATCCTTTCTCAGAAATACAGTGATTCAAGACAATTCTAATAGATATGGGATAGAAAATGCCAACCACATTCAGAGAAAAAACTGTGGAAATAGAGTGCAGGTAAAAGCATACTATTTTCAAATTTCATTTTGTTTTTTTTTTTCTCGTTCTTTTTTCTTTGTTCTGATTTTTTTTTCACAGCATTTCTAATATAGGAAATATGTTTAAAATGATTGTACATAGATAACCTATATCAGATTGCTTGCTGTTTTGGGGACGGGAGAAATAAAGGAGGGAGGGAGAAAATTTTGGAATTCAAAATTGTAGAAAAATGAATGTTGAAAACTATTTTTACATGCAATTAGAAAAAAGAAAATGCCGTTAAGAAAAAAGAAACAGAGGAGCAGCTAGGTGGCACAGTAGATAGAGCACCAGCCCTGAAGTCAGGAGGACCTGAGTTCAAATCTGGTTTCGGGCACTTAACATTCCCTAGCTGTGTGACCTTGGGCAAGTCACTTAACCTCAATTGCCTAAGCAAAAAAAAAAAAAAAAGAAAAGAAAAAAAAAAGAAAGAAAAAAAATAAATGAAATTCAACAATTATTTTTCAGTTAGAGAGGGGAAAGAAATCAAGCCTAAATGAAATAACTTAAGTACAAAACATTCAAGATTTTTCTTGGTACTAAAGGATCCACTCCTTACCTGGTAAAATGGAAGTGGAATGACAGGTAGATGGGTGTTAATGCCCATGTTCCTCCCAGAGGTGTGTCCAGGAATACCTAGTCAGAATAAAACTCAGCATGAACCACCAGGTGGTGCTCCAAACTTGAGTTAATAGTTCCATGCCTCTTTCTCACATGGGTAAATATAGATTGCTTACCCAGTTCTCTGTTCAGGAGCTAGGAAACATTTCTAGCTTCCCAATATCTGCTTCAGTTCTATTCAACTTCACCATTCTTTTTCATAAATCTATCAGAAAGGCTTCCAAACTTCAAATGATCCAAAGAAATACACAAAGCCATTTTGTAGATTAAAGTCCATTTTCTAGATGGAATTGGAGTTTATAAAACACAACGTTAGCATTTCTATTCATTATAGACTTGAAAATTCCTACTTTGGAAACTTCCATTCTTAGGTTAGGTATTCCTGGTATATCTAGATACCCTTTTATGAGAGTCTATTATTGCACTCCATTTGAAAAAAGGATAATTAACTGTGTTGTTCTGAATTTGACAAAAATCAAGAAACACGTCCACATAAAAGAACAGAAAGATTATATGCAAAAATGCATCTCTATTATGTAATGTTTGATTTTTATCCTTAATTTTAAAAATGATTTTTTATTATCTTTCATTCTATTTCACCTCAATTTCCCTGGTATCCTTCCCTTTCCATCTATCCAGGGAATCATTCATTATGACAGATTACTTTTAGATAAAAAAAAGAGAAGAGAGAAGAACAAACCAATAATCAGAATATTGAAAAAATCTGATGTTATATATAATATTCCATATCCATCCAAGGGAGCTAAGGGAAGTATTTTCTCATTTACCTACTTTGGGGTCAAGCTTGCATTTTGTAATTTTGTCACTGTTACCCATTTGCAAAAGGCAAATATCACTAGTGGAGATTAATCACTCAGTGTTTCCCACTTTCTTTTTTTTTTGTTTGTTTGTTTAAATTAAATTTTATTTTTGTTTTTACCAAGTTCTAACTTCTCTTCTTTCCATTTCTCACCACTATGCATCCTTTCCCCACCACTGAGAAGACAAGAAAAACAAAACCTATTACAAAGATGTGTAATTAAGTAAAACAAATTCCCATATTGTCCATGTCCAAAAATATATGCTTCAGTCCTCATTTTAAGTCCATTAATTCTCTCTCTGGAGGTGAGTAGGATGTTGAATATAAATCTTCCCATTCTTTGAAACCATGCCCTTCATTATTTCTTTTTTTTCCCCCATTCTTTCTGAAACCCAGAGTTGGTGAGAGCTTGGGAGAATAGAGGAAGTGGTTTTAGGCTTTCGTCTTTGAGAAAAAGGCACTTGATTCTCTCTTCAAGTTCCTGAAGGGAGAGAAAGACATGAAAAAAGCTGACACAAAGAAGAATTGGCACCTCAATTATGTCTTTCCCCCCAATTTATTACCCTAGAATCCTTGGGAAATTTCCCCTTGGGTGAGATCTGAAGCGCTTTCTTTTGATTGAGCTCAATTATCTAGCTTCCAATGGGAGATTTCATTCACTCTGTATTTGGTATATATTCCCATATGTATATCTTCTCTGTTTTCTGTTTGCTATAGATTTGGATAAATAGGTTTATTTGCTGGTCTTGCATATTCATTACTGGGCAACTAGCTGATGTAATGGATAGAGTGCTGGACCTGGAGTCAGAAAGTCCTGAATTAAAATCTGACTTCAGACACTTGCTAGCTGTGTGATCCTGGCCAAGTCACTTAACCCCATTTACCTCAGTTTCCACATCTATAAAATGAACTGGAGAAGGAAATAGTAAACCACTCCAAAATCTTTGCCAAGAAAACCTCAAATAGGATCATGCAAAATAGACACGACTGAAATGATTGAATAAAAACAACAGTAAAATGTTATTCCTTGTGAAACTGGCATTTGATGATGAGCAGAGACTTAAGCCTTGGATATAGAGTTTGGGGCACTTTTTCCCCATTAAGGGTCAGCAATCTAAGCAAAGCTTGAACCTAATGCACAGATAGATAGAAATATATATATATGCCCTTAATAATAATAATAATACTTAAGGGACCAGATTGCTATCATTCTATCCCGTCTCTCTGAGGAGAGAAGAGTGGTCAATCTCGTGACCCTAAGACTTTTTTCTTTCTTGGCAGGAATGAAAGTCTCCCTTGGAGAAGGGGATGGGGAGGAGACTTTAGAAAGATCTATTTTTGCCTCCCTACGAGCCATGTCTAGAAAGACTATGTCATATATCCTACATGGAAAAACACAGCTCCCCCTAGCCTTGATGTAACATTCATTTTCTATTGTATTGTGGTTGTTCTTTCCATTTGTAGGCCATTTCCCAAGAGCTGGGTCTCCTTCATCTAACGTTGCCCAGATGTCTTCTGCCACTATCTCCTCCTTCAGCCCAGTCTCCCATGAGTGCTCCTTCTCCTTGCCAAGACAAATTCCTTTAAGGTCACAAATCCCATTCCATCCTGTCTTTTCTAGCAAATTGCTTCCTCTGTCATGACCACTCTCATTAATCTTCAAACTCCCTTGTCTACTAGCTGCTTATAATCATTGCCCATGTTTCCCTCATTCCCCAAAACCCTCACTTGAGCCATTGACCCTTCCCATATTGCCCCCTATCTCTCCCCCTCTCCTAAACCCCTTGAAACCATTGACAATGACTGCCTACATTTTCTTTTCTCTCTCTTTCTTATACTCTGAAGTCTGGCTTCTGACCTTATCCTTCAGTCAAACTGCTCCCTCCAAAATAACTAACAATCTCTTAAATTGCCAAATCCAATGACCTCCATCCTGCTTGACCTCACTGCCGCCTTTGACATTTTGGTCATCTTCTTCTCCTTAATGATATTTCCCCCCATGTTTTCAAGATATTATTTGCTCCTGGTTCTTTTCCTACTTACATAAACACTCTCAATCTCTTTTGCTGGATCTTCATTAAGTCAGCTCTGCTAACCACTGGTTCCACAGGGTTCTCTTCTGGGTGGTCTTCCCTTCCCCCCTTTCATTATTTCACTTGATGATCTCATTAATCTCTATTTACTTATCCAGCTCTAATTTCTCTTCTGCTGTGCAGCCTCATATCTCCATCTTGAACTGGATGTCCCATAGATATCTTAAACTGAACAAATCCCAAACTGAACTCATTGTAATGTTTCCCCTCAATCTTCCTATAACTTCCCGGAGCAATCCCACCCTCCCATTCACCCAGGCTTGAAATCTAGGTGCCATTGTTGATTCCTCATTCTTTCTTACCTCCTATATTGCATATGTTCCAAAGACCTGTCGATTTTATCTTTGTATCACCTCTCACAGATGACACTTTCTCTTCCCTGACACTACCAGGTACAGATTCTCTCACACTCAATACTGCAATAGTTCACTGGTTGATCTCTCCTCACTCCAGGCCATCTTTTACTCAGATGTCCATCTAAGTAAAACTCCACTGGCTCCCCCTCACTTCTAGGATCAAATATAAAATCCTCCAGCATTCAAAATCTGGCCTTCCTCTGGTTTTCTTAAACCTAACTCTCACCCCAACCCCATCTCACCCCCAAACATACTCTTCCAATTCAGTGACACTGAATTTGACCCCCAGGCTGTTTTTTGAATGAAAAACTATCTCTTCATTTTTCTGCTCCAGGAATTTTCACTGACTGTCCCCCATAGCCTGAAATGTTCTTCCTTCCAAGGGTGAATCCTTGCCTCCTGACTTTCTCCAAGTCCTAGCCAGAATATCACGTTCCACAAGAAGACTTTTTAAAAAAATTTATTTATGTTTAATATATATTGCTCTATAATCATGTTGAGAGAGAAAAATCAGAGCAAAAGGGAAAAACCATGAGAGAAATAAAAAACAGAAAAAAGAAATAACTATAATTTGTGTTAATTTACATTCAGTCTCCATAGTTCTGGATGCAGATGGCATTTTCTGTCCCAAGTCTGTTGGGATTGCCTTGGATCACTGAACCACTGAGAAGAACCCAGTCTTTTATAGTTGATCATTGAACATTCTTGCTGTTATTGTGTACAAAGTCTTCTTGGTTCTGTTTGTTTTGCTCAGCATCAGTTCATGAAGAAGTCTTTTTTTTTTAATGGTATTTTATTTTTCCAAATACATGCAAAGATAGTTTTCAATATTCACCTTTGCAAAACCTTCTCCAGGAAGTCTCTCTTATTATAAAGCCTTTGCTGTGTTACTAATTTCTTACTCACCCTGTATAATTTGTTTGCCTGTTGTGTTCCCTGTTAGAATCTAAGCTTCTGGAGAATAAGGACTGTCTTTTGTCTTTCTTTGTCTCCCCGGCTCTTAGAACAGTGTCTGGAACTTAGCAGGCTCCTAAAAATACCTGTTTATTGACTGAACCATTGTGTTTGTCACTTCACCTTGCATCTGCTCATACGGCTCTTTCCATACTTTACTTCTCTATATGTTATGGTTGTTGTGTCTTTCAGCACAGTAATATTCCATTACATTAATGGGCCATAATTTGTTTAGCTATTCCCCAGTTGATGGGTATCTACTCTATTACCACAAAAAGCTGCTCTCCATTTTCAAAATCATTGGGGAAAAGGGAAAGAATTGCCTTTGCAGCATCCGTAATGTCTTTCAGTGGTTCAAGAAGCAGGCAACCAAGGAATTCAGGATCAGGAACCACTTTGGTTTTCCCCTGGGAGCTGTTATTTTCCATTTCTTTCCAACCCAGATTCTCTGCTTATCACTTTGATGTACCATCTCTGCCTATTTTTGTCTGGGCTTCTGCAGGTTCTGTCTCTAGTGTCGAGGTGCTTTCAGCTTCTGATGCTCTGATTCTCACAACCTGGAAGGGGAGAGGAGTCCCCTGGCTCTCAAAATGGGGAATAAACCACTATGAGGCAAGTTAAAAGTATTTCTTTGAAACATCTCTCCCGGTGTCTCTTCTCAACTTGCTTGTCACTAATGAGACAACTCTTCTGTTTTTAAATCAGTTTGTTGTGGTCCAGAGTGTTGGACCTAGCTGATTTCAGAAAAGCCTGGAAAGACTTACATGAACTGATGCTGAGTGAGGTGAGCAGAACCAAGAGAACATTGTATACAGCAGCAACAAGATGATGTGATGATCAGCTGTAGTTCTAACATGGAAAATGCCATCTGCATCTAGAGAGAGGACTATGGGAACTGAATGTGGATTGAAACAGTATTTTCTTTTTTTCTTTTTTTTTTTTTTTTTGCTGACGCAATTGAGGTTAAGTGACTTGCCCAGGATCACACAGCTAGGGAATGTTAAGTGTCTGATGAAACAGTATTGTCACCTTGTCGTTGTTGGTAATTGTTTGCTTGGTTTTTTCTTTTCTCATGGTTTTTTCCCCTTTTGATCTGATTGAGATATACATATATATATATATATGTATATAACACAAATTGATGAATAGGGAAATATATTTAGAAGGATTGCACATGTTTTATCCTGCCATCACTATGATTTTATACTATAAGATGTGGATCCTGAATTGTATGAGTTGACAACTTTAAAATTGGAAACCAACTCAAGCAAAAAAGTGACTGATGCATTTTCGAGACTCATGTCCACCACAGTAGAGAAGACAAGCCCATCTACCAGGTAAATAACCAACTAAACATCTTGAAGATAAGGATTGTTTATTGCAAATCATAAGTATTAACCACTTACTGAGATTTTAATCTATTTCAGATTGCTTATTGTCTTGGGGAGGGAGAAGGGGAGAAGAGGAAGAAAAATTGGGAACATAAGGTTTTGTTAAAGGGGAATGCTAAAAACTCTCATCTTCTCATGTATTCAGAAAATAAAATACTAGTAAAATTTTTAAAAAGTGTTGAACCTGGAATCTGACTATGTCATTTAATTAATTTAGTTAATATGTGGGCTTCTAAGTCAATATGAGCTTACAGGAATCCTTATGGTTTAATGGCCTCCTCCTTTCCCATACTACTTCCCCCCCTTCTATTTCAGTTTGACATCACTGGACTATACAGCTTTTGTGGTTCCTTTAAACTCTAGAATGCTTCATTAAGTTCCAGGTCAAATAAAGAGGTTTGACATCTGATGCTCTTCTCAGGCCATCTTTTTAAATGCAAAAAAGAAAATTTGTAAGATCATAGAGGAAACCCATCCTTTGGAAATACAATCTGCAGATCAGAAGACTGGTCACATAAGATCTAGAAGTAGATTTAATAGCTGCAGACATTATGAAACAGTGATGACAAGAAATGATTATTCTGAGATAATCTGTGACCACTGTCACGTGATATGAATATCTATAATTTCTATTGGTGATTAAGTCTTGGAGACTGCTGATAGTGCTGATTGTCTTGGCTGTTGATTGTCGCCCTTTGTTCTCGCCCTTTACTATGTTTTGGCCAGATTATGGTCATGATTGAAGGCAATGTTCAGTTTCAACCAGATGATAATGAAAATAAAGATGGATTTTTTTTTTTCATCCAAATTCATGGATCCCATGGGGTTAAGAACTCCAGTTCTGGGTGGATAGTTGTAGATTGAGCCATGCTAGCTCCAAGGAAGGAGGGTCCAGGTGCAGGTGGGAGGATCTTGCTGGAGGGGAGCTGGGATGGGCACAGAGAAAGAGCCATTTCAAACCAGGTGGCATCAGGAGCCTGAGCAAGGATAGAGAAACTGTGACCAACCTGGTGAATGCAAGCACAGGAAGAACTCCTGCCCAGGAGTGGGGGTGGGTAGGAGGCGAGGAGGCTGGTGGAACTTCAAAAGTGTCAAATATCAGGTTGTGCTGCCAGTTGTCAGTACAGGATCTTTACTGGTATGGAGGAGGAGGAGGAGGAGGGGAGGGTGACAGAAGGGAAGGCTGCTCTGGGGCTGATGTCCCGGGCTAATTGTGGGCTCTAACTCTGGAAGGTCCTTTAGAGATGGCTTAGCCTAATGAGGAAGCTGAGGTCCGGAGGTTAAGAAATACACAACCCAAACAGATGATAAATAGAGCAGAGCTCAAGTCCTGAGGCTTCCCACTAAACCACCCTAGCAGGGTGAGTTGGTCCCCCCAGACTTCCGTTGCCTCCCTAGATTAGAATGAGATCTAGGTAGAAAAGCAGGTCTCTAGTTTTCCACGATGGTTGGACTCGGGTCCCCATCCAAATCTGGGAGCCTGGGATTTCCTCTGCTCTTCTGCTTTGGCCTGGGGACTCAGAAGGCCTGAGACCGATTCCTTGACAGGGACTGTTTCTTTTTCAGACCATTGCCTCTGCTGACTCACTGTCCCTAAGGACTTCCTTGTCCCAGCGCCTCCGGAAATCTCCCCTCTTCTCCACCTATGCACTGAGCACCCAGGTTATTGAGGGCATCCAGAGGACACCTATCGGAACTGAGAGTGGCTGCCCCCCCCAGTCTATCTAGGGAAAATGACCTGGCCAGGGAATCTGGAGCCCCCCCACCCCCAATCCTGGGCTTCCAAGGAAAGTGCCTGGGATGGGGGCTGGCAGGGGACCAGAGCCTACCAGGAAGCTGAGTCTCAAGACTTCCTAGCTTGGGGCATAGCCCCTTCCTCCCCAGGGCCCATTAGCTTGGATGCAGAGGAGCCAGGCTCTTTAATACTCCCAGTACCTCTTACAGGATATTATCAGCTGAGAGCCCAAATGTGATGAGCAGAGAATGACAAAATGTGAGAAACTCCACAGGGCAAAAAGGTGAAAGAAGAGAGGATCAGGATGAAAGACTCGAGGCTGCTCAGGATTGGGACCCTAGAATATTCGTGACTAATCAAAGCTCACAATCAGGGAAAGCTGGATTCTCCCAGATGGCAGGGCTTTCAAGATCTAGCCCAGCCTCTCCATATTTTCGGGAGAAGAGGCCCAGAATGGGGGAAGGGCTGCTTTGCAGACACACACAGCTGGCAGCAGACCAGGCTGGGACGAGAGACCTCCGGTTTCTCATCTACCCCCCTCCCCATCTTCCCATTCACCTCAGAAATCGAAGGCCACTGGATATTCTAAGATGAAGAGTTAAGGCGACAGGAGTGAGCTAGAGAGACCAAGACTTCCCGAGCTGTTGGTCTTTCTCTCTGAACCCCATTTCTGCTGGAAGTGTGGGATGCCAGCTGGATGCAGAAGATAGGAAGGGAGGGAGGCAGCAAGTAGGGGGAGATAGGACTATATTTGCAGACCAAGACTGTGGTGCAATCTAGGGTCTGTGAGAATTGTCTCCAGTGTGGGGAAGGACGTCACCTTATCTAAGGGCCCCTGGATCCTTCTCTTCTTATGGACACAGGCTGAGGACTCATTTAGTCCAACCCCGTCGGTTGATGGGGAGGAAATGAAGGTTGAAGGGGGCAATGACTCCTTGGGGGGGAGAGAGGGGAGCCGGGCCCGTAACTCATGTCTTTTTTGCTTTCAATCTGGGATCATTCCATTTTGACCATCAAGAGAGGGATGTCTGGGAAGGTAGGGACTCCCAGCTAGCCCAGGTCTTCCAGCTGTTCTCCAACCCCCCATCCTAGGGGAATGAGCAAGTGAGGGCACTGCAGACCTTCCGTGCCCCAAGTATTATTCTTGGATTCCTGAAAAGAAGGGGGGGTGTATTTTGGAACTTGTATGGAAGTCTCCCTTCCCCTTCCCAGGAAAACTGGTGGTTAAAATATATTCCAGCTGTGACCTCTTCTCCTCAGGCAACCTTCTCCTTTGAGGTCCCTAAAGGGGATCTCCAAACTTCACTGGAGGAAATCAAGATTCTTTGCCTCTAACTTCCCACTCTGACTCCCTCTCAGGGTTGGGGTGAAAGGGGCTGAGAGAGCTCATGGCCCCTGGAATATATTAAAGCGGAAAGGCATTTCCTGGTTATTTCCCAACTTCTGGACAGCATCTTCATCTCCGGGGCCAGAGCCCAGAAGAGATCCAGGAACCCTGACCTCCCTCCTTCTCAGCTGGCCTTTTGCCACCCCTCCTTCTGATTGGTCAATTTTATCCCCAAAAGAATCACTGGTCGCTCATTGGCCATTCTCTTTAGAGCTGGAGTTCCCTTAGAAGAGGATGGGGGGATGGAGGGAGAAGACAGAGGAGGAAACAGGGTTCTGGGGGGCCAGTGAGAAAGGAAGGAAAAGTGGGGAAGGTTGGGTGGGGGCAGGAGAGGGAGAAGCTTGTACCACTGAGCCAGATTTGAAGGAGGGGGGTTAGGAATGAGATGAGGAGGTCCAGGGGGAAGCAATGGGAAATGGCAACGTGGAGCAGAGAGATTGCTGTGGAGGAGAGGGGGCTTTGGGGACATGGAAGGAGGAGCAGATGGAGAGGGATGGAGGTCAGCTGGTGCCAGTATGGGGGGGGGAATTAAAGGGTGAGGCAAAGAGTGGAAAGATGGAGGTGTGGGGGAGAGACAGATGTGGGCTGGGGATTTAGGAGATAAACGTGGTGGGAGAGAGAAGTGCACTGCCAGAAAGAGGAGAAACAAGAGTTTGAGGGAAATGACAGAAGTGGAGAGGAGAGGCAGGGGAGGAAGCCATGGAGGGAGGGAGCTGGATGGGGATGATGGCGGGGGGGGGGGAGCAGAGGAAGGAGCAAGATGGAGGGAGGGAGAGAGACGGGGCGGAGGCTGAGAGAGGAAACAAAAAACAGCGCTGGGGAAATCAAGTGAGATGGAGGAGTGATCGGGGGAGAAAGGAAGGATGGATAGGAGAGCAAGGGGCAAAGCCAGAGATCAGAGACAAACAAGAGGCAGCAAGAGAGTCACAGAGGGAAGAGAGACAAGAAAAAGGCAGACACCAGGACAGAGTCCTAGAATAGATATAACATGAATCAAGACCAAAAGATAAGGTAGCAATACAGAGAGATGAGGAGAGACAGAGGGAAATTGTGAGAGAGAGAGAGAGAGAGA
>JAJPUD010015218.1:0-38147 GCA_023553655.1 Myrmecobius fasciatus
GGGGGTAAAATTTGTAATGGAAAGCTTTGTAAAGTTCAATGCTGAGGAACTACCCATACATATGTTATACAAATAAAAAGCTTTAAAAAAATTAAAAATTAAAAAAAATAAAATATCTCTAACTTTCTCTTTTTTTGAGGCGGCGCTGCTGATTTTCATTTCTACCAGAAAATTCATAATTGAGACTTTATCTTTAAGTATAACCTTAGGTCTTCTCCTTCCATTCTTCCCCATCTTATCTCCCCCCCATTTCATGAAGTACCTAATTTTTCCCAATAGTCCAAATTTCATTTAGCCTGTGAATTCTCATCAATTTAAAGCATTTATATAATGCCTTATGATTTGCAGTACTTCACAAAATTATTTCATTTTATTCTTATGATTATTTTGTTAAATAGTGATCCCTATTACCATTTCACAGGTGAGAAAATTTAGTAGATTGAGGTTTAACAACTTCCCCAGAGTTATACAAGTTAGAAATTTTGGGGAAGGTTGTGAAGTCACATCTTCTTGAGTCCAGAATATGCATTCTATCCATGGTGCCACCTAGCTGCTTTAAACTCTCTGAAAATAGAAAAAGGTATCTTATTATTAAGTGGTATTTGTAGGAAGTACTTTCATTTCCCTTCATCCATGTATCAAACTCCCTCACTCCTATCCAGATATATTCATTAATCCTCTCCAACTTTGTGCCAATCTCATGAAATTTGATTTGTCAAACCCAATTATTTCAATTATTTTGCTCTTCTTTCTGCTTATGAATTCTTGGCTAGCTTTCCCCATTAAATATTTCATCTCTAACATCTTCAATCAGTCTCTATGTATTATCTACAATCATGCTATGATCTCACCAATATTAAAGTACTTCCTCCTGATCTTGTAGTCCCTCACAATCTCATCTTATTTTTCTTCTTTCCTTCATGACTTGTTTTAGTAAATGCAATATGAATTTACTGCCTCTACTTTCCCATTGCCCATTCGTTCCTCAGTCTCTTATAATGTGACTTTTGACTCCAATACTACACTGACACTGCTTTCTCCAAAGTGACTGAGTTTCTTAACTGATAAATCAAACTTTTTTTTTTAATCCTTACTCCTCCTTGATCTTACTGAAGCAATTGTTACTGTTGAACCCAGGTATTCCCTACTCCCCTGGTTTCTAAGATATTTCTCTCTCCTGTCTTTTCTTCAATTATCTAGCTGTTTATTTTAGGTCTTTTTTTTTTAGCTCATCATCCTCCTCCTTCCCCATATATGTCTTGAGTTGTGTGGGTGATGGGATCTTTCCCCCAAATTCTCTTAAGTACTAATCTAAAAAGTACACTTTTTATTGGCCATCTCATTCTCTCCCACAGATTTTGTTTCACCACAATGCAAATGACTTAAATTTTTATATAACATGTTAGTAATTCTTAAAGATCTAGTCTATCATGTGCAAATGCCTGTTGAACATAGCCATTTAAATCTCTAATCATAATTTCAAACTTGACACATTAAAAATGAACTCATCTTCTCCAAAAAAATTCCTCCTCTCTTAAAATTCTCTATTTTTCTTAATGGTATTATTACTATCCAAGTTTAAAACTCAGGTAATCTCTCTCTCACTTTCAATCAATTACCAAATCTTTTAAAGTCTTTTTTCCATAATCAGTGGCATTCATTCACTCCTCTCCAATGATACTCCTACTGTCCTACTTTAGATCCTTATCATACCACATCTGAAATACTCTAATATCCTTGTAAGTGATCATTTTGACTCACAATGAGACCGAAATGACCTGAGTAATAGTTTCATGTACTTCCTGGCCAAAAACAAATAAACAAACAAAACTGGTGATTCCCAGTTACTTAGAAGATAAAACAGACTCCTTATCCATGTTTTAAAGCACCTCCTTAATCTGATTATTGTCCTGTCTTCTAATAATCATTTCACATGACTCAACTCCATTTACTTACTACACTGTTAGTCAATTTACCATGGACTTGTAATCCATACTTTTGTGTAATTACCCAGATCCTATTTTGGGAATTTATGCCTTTTCTATATATAGCTATCAACATATTTTTTTTCTTTCTTATTACCACTTCTTCCATGACTCCCGTTATGATATTCTCTACCAAATTCTCATGCTCAAATTTTCTTAGTCATTTTTTCTTTCTTCCTTTGCTCTTTTTTGTGTATTATTTATTTCCCCAAATTCATTCCCCCAAATCCACCCTAACAAAGATACTGATGTCATTCATCTTTGCCTCATCAGAACCTAGCACAATACCTTACACTCAGTAGACTTTTAGAATCAAAGAATTTCACATTTAAAATGGAGCTCAGTAGACATTTAACCCAACTCGTACCTGAAAATGCATCCCTATTATAATATCCCTGGAAATTGCTGATTACTTAAAGGTGTTCAAAGTCAAGAAGGAACTTATCACTTCCTAATGTTGCCAATTCCTCTTTGAGATAACTCTAAGTGTCAGGACATTTCTTTTGCTTTTGTTTTGTTTTTCTGGACTTCATGACTAAATTTGCCTCTTTATAACCTCTTCTCATTGCTTCTATTTTTGCCATCTTGGATAAAAATGGAGATAAAGATTGTCCCTATGATTTTATATGCATGATAAACAAAATTGAGGAAATTCCTCTTAAAAATGTAGATAACATCTTATATAGAATTTATAGTCTTAAATAATTTTTATTAAATATGCATGACAAGATTTGTAATAACACAGGTGTAATAGATACTTTGTATCTGTTATTGTTCAGTCATTTCAGTTGAATTAGATTTCTTTTGTCCCCATGTGGGTTTTGTTGGCAGAAAAATTGAGTGGTTTGTCATTTCCTTCTCTAGCTCAATTTATAAATGAAGAAATTAAGTCAAACAGGGTTAAGTAACTTGCCCAAAGTCACATAGCCAGTAAGTATCTGAGATCAGTTTGAACACAGAAAAATGAGATCGCCTGACTTTGGTCATATCATTTTATCTACTCTATTACTCTACCAAATTGTTTAAATACTTGAAGTGAGCTCATATCACATGCACTGCACGTAAGGTCTTTTGCAACTCTGATTTCCCTCCTTTTAAGATTGTCTTGCTGATGAATGTCCTTTTTAAATCATGGTGCCTGGAACAGAACTCAGTACCTCAAATTTGGCCTGACCAAAACTGGATACAGAGAGACTTCATTATTCCTTAAAAGTTTGTCTCCCTTAATAGAAGCCAAGTTCAAATTCACTTTCTTGACAGCCTTATTTTATGGTTGACTCATATTGAGCTTGCAGTCTGCAAAAGCCCAGATTTCTTTTCAAACTTCCAATTATGTCTTCACACATTTAAATCTATGCAGTCAGTTTTTGAATCTACGTGTAAAAATTTATGGTTATCCTCATTTATTTCATTTGATTAAATTCATGCTGGTGTTCCAGTGAGTCAAACACTGTTACCCAACATATTAGTTGCTCCTTCCAGTTTTGTGTTATTGGGAAATTTCATAAGGATGTCTTCTATATTCTTCTTTGAAACATTCATTAAAGACAATATTTAACAACATGGTTAGTGGAATAATTCCATAAGACATCCCACTAGAGACTTTCTTCCAAGGTGAAAACAAACCACAGATGACTATCCTTTGAATTGGCCTC
Organism: Myrmecobius fasciatus; assembly: GCA_023553655.1. NCBI lineage: Eukaryota > Metazoa > Chordata > Mammalia > Dasyuromorphia > Myrmecobiidae > Myrmecobius > Myrmecobius fasciatus. The sequence goes on from JAJPUD010015218.1 coordinate 3,641, forward strand.
TAAAGCTATTTTTAATCCACCTATTTTATCATTTAGCTTATGTCTCCATATTTTCCACTAAAATAGAGAGAATAGTGAACATTTGTTGAAATGAAAAGTCTAAAAGTAAACAATATGATTCATTTCTATCTAGGTGTCTTCAAACTGAACACATATCATGTATGTTGTAATGGATTGTACTGAATGACAAAAATCATTCATGTTAACTCTAGCATTCTCTCATTATGTGAACTTTGTATAATTCTCAGCACCCAGCTTCTCAAGTAGTACCAGTTTACTCCAGTGTTCTGTGATCTCATTAATGTAGATATTCTTTTTAATGGTGCAAATTTCAGTACTTCATGTGTAAGTCTCCTTCATGTCTTCCCCTAAATTCACCACAAGGGAATCACTCAAGATGACCTGGCATTCTATTTGATTTCTTTTGACATTGTATGAATAATAAATAGAATTCACAGTTTTTCTGCCAGTTATCTTCCTCCTGCTTTCCTGATGATACATTTATCTTTTTAATAGTCAACATTTCTCTGAAAACATTCATTATACCACTTCTATATAATTTATAATGTGAGGTAGCTTTATACATAGAACACAATAAAAATTTTTGATGGAATTACATGTAATTGTGTATGTGTATATATATATATATATATATATATATATATATATATAGTCCTTTCTGGACACATTAAGTTCATCTGAAACTATGAGGGGTAAACATGCTTTCTTTAAATTTTGTTTAAATGGTTCTAGGATTGCATTACTTTTTTCATAGTGCTGGGAATGATACACGATTATTTTTTCCCCTCTAGCAATGTTCAATAGATGATTAAAATGGGTTAGGTGATTTGTTTTTAAGTGCTATTAAAATAGTTTAAATTATTGTAAAATGAAGGAAAAGCATAATTTAAATTGAGTTCCTCTACAAATTAAAAGTGTATGCGTTTGCTGTAATGTAAAGCATATCATTAGCAAGCATATGGTATTGTTATATGAACCATATGTCTTCATTTGCTGAGGACCATATGGAAAGTGTTTAAAATAAGTTCATCATAAAAAAATATGACAGATTTTTATAAAAGGTAATCTTTCCAATAAATAAATAAACCCAAGAGAGAGGAAAATATTACAAAAAAGATCATGCTCTCTTACCAATGCTAGCAATTCCAATTGGGAAATGAAGGGCAAATTTAAGTATTTCAACAGATTTGGCTGTGGTAGGTAGAGTTGCTTTTGTTTTTATCTAGCATACCCTTCACAGATTTTTATAAAGGACTCTGTAGACAATTATGCTATGGTGAAAGAATGATGCTAATCACTTGTTCAATAATCATATTCAAGGATCTCTCCTAATACTAATTGATTAATCTTCAGAATCTTCCAATGACCTTGGTACATTATCTTCATTTTACCAATGAAATTGGAAACAAGATAAAGTACTCTGAGCCACTTGGAGAGAATCAAACTGAAAAGCCCAACTGTGATGCTATTTTATGAGTTGTTACACAATGTATTATTTAGTGGGTAAATACAATGGATTAGCACAACAGAGTAGGATTTAATAAAATATAGAGCTGCCCTTAATTTCATGTAAGAGTTATGGCTTCCTTATCAAGATGCTGATCTTGTGTATTATGACTATGTCATAAATTCAAGTCAAATAAGATATTGTCTTCACTACATTTTCCATGTTTACTCCCCCATAATCTCAGAAAGTCTTCCTTCTATTCTCTCACCTACTGAATTCCAATTCATCCTATAATGTCCAAGTCAAATGACCACTCTGAAGTAAGGCTACCTTATTCCTCTCACTAAAAAACAAAAACAAAAAAATAACTTTGCCTACTCAGAGCTCATGTAACACAATTTTTTTTCATCAGTGATGCTTATCTATTATTCTGTATTGTTATTTGTATTCAATATTGTTTTATTAAACTGACTTGACATGAAACCAGAAACTATTTGGGTAATAATCAAAGTTTTTTTTTTTTTAATTCAATGAGAATTAAATTTTATTTATTTATTTATTTATTTATTTTTTCAACATTGACCTTTGTAAAAACTTTTTTTTCCCCAAAGCTTTTCCCCTCCTTGGTAATAATCAAAGTTTACTTAGTCTTTTGAGTGTAGTAAGCCTTTAAACTGTTATACATCTGGACTGGATTTATTCTTTTGTGCATTGTATAGACTTAATAAACTAGTAATTAGATTAAACTTAAGTATATATAATTATCCAAAGGGCCCAGTTGTTAGAGATTAGGCAGTATCACCACCCCCTCCCTGATTTTATAAATGTTCTTTGAACTCAGCAAAAGTGCAATAGAAAGCTCAGGGAATAAAAGCATCATCAGAGTAGAGGCCTGGTGATAGTATGCTAATTGCAATAGTGATCATAATTGGCATTTGTATAATGCTTTAAGATATAATGCTTTAAGATTTATATAATGCTTTACATCCATTTGAGACTCATTTGAGCTTCATAATATCCCTTGTGTATTTCTACAATTTCTACTGAAAGAAACTGTGCTGCATAGGGAGTAAAGATATAAGTGTCACGGGTGTCAGTGGTGGTGGTAAAGGGGAATTCAAATGTAAATGTGACCAAAAATGTTCAACAAGAACTTATTAACCACCTATTATACATCCTCTCTTTATATACTAAGGGTCATTAGGAAGCTGAAAATAATCCAGGAAGAGAAGATTCCAAACAGAGGGGATGTGATGGAAAGTTCCAAAGAAGTTCAAAGGCAATGAAGTTTGTGAACATGGAGAAAATTGTGCAAAGTCCTTCCTTAACCCTTTTTTATTTTTATTCATTTCATTCTGTTCATTATGAACTCCACCCTATATCAACCCAAGTTGGACTATGACTTCAGTATTTCCAATTTCAAGCAGAAACAAGTCATATTAAATAGAAGTCTTTCCTAAAAGTCAGGAAGATTAGTCTTGTGATTTCATGGAAATCAAGAAACAAAGTTTTTCACATACATGCTGAGACAAAAAAACAAACAAACAAAAAAAAACCAGTCCAGGAAGGGCTCTCAGAGTGTCATTCAGTTTACTTTATAGCTAAAACTTAGATTATAAATGGCATTCTTATCAAGTTCTTGTTAAGTGCCAGGGTCTGTAATAAATACTGGGGGTATAATCATAGGGAAGCAAGACAATCTCTCCCCTCAATAAGCTTACATCATAATAGAGGAAGAAAACCCAATTTAAATTACTGAAAATTGAGGTACAAATGTAGATGCAGGAAAACTGTTCAATTAAAATGGAATCTAAAAAGTCACTTGTTAAAGCCCTTAGGTTACAAGGATACTGCATTGCTGTGGCCATCTTAAGAGCTCAAAGTATATGAGCTCTTTGATCTCAGAGGCAAGCTGAATGAGGCAAGAGACTCATAGAGTATGAAAAGAGTTCCGTTTTATTACGCTGCACAGCCTTGTTTTTGCAAGCTTAATCAGTGCATGAACAGTAGGCAATCCCCAATCACCATTAAGCGAAGTAGCTTGTGGATTTTGCGTATGCATGGTATCTGCCAATGAGAGGAGAGCTAATCCAGCCATCTAGCAACCTGCTTACAGGTGAGAGGCCCTGTTATGGCATCCCTGCTTACAAGCACTGTGACCCTCAGACTGAACCCCATTTCCATGGTCACACATCACTTCTCCTTGCTCAATAAGGGCATTTCTGCAATGTGGCAGAAAACTTACTGTGCACCACAGGTCAAGGTGGCCTCTGTACTCCCTCTTGGCAGGGTCCCATACCCTAGCACTGCATGAGTTCAGGGGTTAATATGATGGCAAAAATGAAAGTTGCATAATTTAGATGTCTGAGAAAAGTAATTTTTTACAAGTCATATAACTAAATGAAATATTTTTGGTTTTGTTTTCATTTTCTCAGCCTCTTGTATAAAAAAGCAAGTCAGATACAAATATACACACATAATATGTTTTCAACTAAGTATATTATTCAGGTTTTGCTGAATCAAGCTTTTCTGGTGTCCCATTGAGTTACACTTCATAAAACTTCTAACATGACTACCAAAGTCTCTAAATTATTTTTTTCCAATCTGCTGTTTTGTCTCCACAGAAATAATCATTACACTTTGGGGAAAATAGTATCACTCTATTCCATTCCCCTAAGCAAAACAATTCTAAATAATTCATGCACTGAGTTGCAAGTTAAAAGGATTTAGGGTTAGTTGTAGCAATATTGTACAAGAACTTACACTATAGATAGGAAGCTAGTTTTGAATTTTGGCAAATACTGATCTTTACATTCACACTCAATTCACAGTTTTCTTCACATATTCATTGTACCTCCCAGGACCCCTAGGAGTGTGCTTTAAATAGTCTAGTAGATGCTCATCTTGTCACCACATTGGTTGTAGAAAGCCTTAGCAGAGTGAACAAGGGTGTGTGAATTTTTCAATTGGTAAATTTTAAAATGTGTTTGATATGGAGCTTTTTTTTCCTTCATGAGATTATCATGAAATTTGGTAGTACAGAGTATGATTTTTCCTTTTCTTTTTTTTTCCTTTTTTAATTCTTTGTTTCTCCATCCCTCCATTCCTTCTTTCCTTTCTCCTCCTTCCCTCCCTTTTTCTTTTTTCTCACCCTCTTTCCTACTTTCTTTCCTTTCTTCCTCAGTTTCCCAGTTATAAAATTGGAATAATAATATCCATTATACTATGTAACTTTATTGTTTTATGAATATTAAATACAGTATTGCTGTTAAAAAGCAACACAAAGAGCTAGGAAGAATACATGATTTACTTAAGAGAGGGATTTATCTCTACTAAAGTTACATCCAATCTGTCTATTATTCAATATGAAAGTTTTTAACTTTTTGTTTCATTGATCCTTTTTCAATTTTGTGAAGAGAATGAAATAAATTGAATGGATTTTGTTTTAGTTTATTACATGAAAGAATTAACTAAAACAAGCAGATCCCTAAAAGTTATGTTATTCAAAAGGCAAAAGTTGTAAATTTGACAAAAGACAAAAGAAGGAGTATTTATATTCATTTCAAGGACAGTTTCATGTAAGCTTTAGTGAGCCACAATCACTTAACACTCCTAAACCTTCATATGATTATCCTTTCCAATTTTAGTCTCCACAAGTAATAGGCAGATATTCTTGACCTAGTCACTTTGTAGCTGAATTACTTCTCTAAACTCTAGAGGCTATATTACAATACAGTTGAAGGCAACTTTCTTTCTGAACAACTTCATTATTTTTTTAATTGTAATCATCAATAATTTTTGCGTCTTCTTTTAATTTCTATGTTCAATTCTTATAACAATCTAATTCTCAGTTCCAGAAGATAGTGGTGTATCATACTTGCTTTCATTAGCAAAGGTAGTCAAAAGAATGGACATTCTTGATAACAGACATATTATAGGTTTGTTGTTGTTGTTGTTGTACAACTGTCTAAGTCTCTATGATCACTTTTTGGTGTTTTCTTGGGAAAAATACTTTAGTAGTTTGCTATTTCCTTCCCCAGCCCAAGTTAAAGATGAAGAAACAGAAGCAAGCATGGTTAAATGATTTCCCCAGAATCTCACAGCTAGTGGTTAGTGCCTGAGATCAGATTTGAATTTGGGTCTTTCTGACTCCAGTTCCAGAATTGTATCCACTAAACCATGTGTCTGCTCAATAATGGTGTTCTTTTTTTTTGATGGGAACATCCTAAGAAAGACTATGGTGGAATAAAAGATTTGGGGGAAAAAGAACTTCTGAGAGTGAAAAAAAAACTTCTGGGCCTTCAACACAGCTCATATATTAAGAAAGTCAAGTCAAGTAACATACATTAAGTTCCTTCTGTATGTCATCCCCAGAAATGAAAAAAAGACAATTGTTGTGTATAAAGATTTCATATTTTAAAGGGGGTTAGAGAAACATCATAGCAAATAGTATGTACCAAAATATATATACACAAAATTGTTTGATATAATTTCAGAGGGAAGATACTAAGATTAAAGAGAATTAGAAAGGTTTTTGGCAGAAGGCATTTATCTTAGGCTTTGACTGAGACATGATGAAAGTCAAAAAAGCTAAGAGAGAGAGGAGGAGGAAGAATTCCAGAAAAAGTATAAGGCCAGTGAAGATTCTGAGTCAGGAAATTAAATGTCTTGTTTGAAGAACGCCAATGAGATCATATTGATTGAATCAGAGAGAAGATGGTGGTGGTGGTAGTGATGAGGAGGGGAGAGAGCAGTAAGTCATAAAAACACTGGAAAGGTAGAAAAGGTTCAGGTTATGAAAGATTTCAAAAACCAAACAATGTTTTACCCTAGGAGTAATAGGAAGCTTATTGAATGGTAGTGGGAGTTCGGAGGTATAATCAGATCTGTGCTTTTGGAAAATCCTGTTGAGTAGAAGATGTACTAGAGTGGGGTATAATTTGAGTCAAAGAGGCCAACTATCAGGCTTTTGTAATTGTCCAAATGAAATGTTAAGGGCATGCACCAGGATGTTTCAGTGTCAGGGAAGGGAAGGCAAAATATAAAAGAAACATTAATTTGCTTAAATGAATAAAATAAAATACATGTAATTTCCAAAAAACAATTATATTAAAATACAGTAATATGGAAGTTTTAAATTCTTGGATCACAGATTAAGAATGTCTGACAATAAATTAATCCATTTTGGGACTTTTTAGTTACATGAGGCTCTGAAGGGTGAAGTGGATTTCCTATGTCATATTCAAAGAAACTTTATTTAAGGCACAGAAATTGCCTGTATTCATTGTACATGTATAGCATTTTCATTAATAGAAGGCAAATCATTCAATCCAATCTAATCTGATTTAAATTTTTTAAGGAAACACAATAAAAAATAGTATATAGATTTCCGGATTCAACAATTAGGAAGATACAGATTCACAACCTAGCAGAGACACTCATTTGTTTTCATTTAAACTCCCTATGTTGCAGTTTCCTCATCTGTAAGATCAAAGAGTTAGACTTGATACTTCTAAGTTCCTTTGGTCTTTAAATCTATTATACCATGATCCTATGAACACTCACTATTCCTGTGACTGTGGGCAAATTGTTTAACCTCCATGAGTTTTCAACTTCTTATGTATAAGATGGAAATTATTTCATTTTAGGACTATTAACATTTTTAGGAAGAAAAGTCTTGATAAAATGTAAAGGACTATTTGAATATTTGTAATTCTCTTTCTCTTTCTCATTATTGTCATCACATACAATTGTCACTTTTTGGGATGAAGTACATAGAGAAAATGTGAGAAAAAATGTACTATCTAGCTATTATTCTTTTCTATTTAGTATATTGTGGACTACTGCATAAGTGGAAAATTGTAATTCAAAAATAGATGAAAATATACTTATGAAACATTTAATCCTATTAGTTAAAATATAATTTTTATTTCTTCTCTAGAATTCTATTCCTTTGAAGAATCTTGGGTCCTTGAGAGCTCACCTAATTAATGCCAACATCCATTAGCTCAAGAGTACGTATTATTCTTAAATTGTCTTGATTTGTTTTAGAATTCAATTTTAAAGTTTCCATTTTTCTATAAAATAACATATTGAAAACTGTCAAAATGTGATTCTGCTAAAAAAAAAACATGACATATAGCATACTTTACTGAAACATTACAGTCTCAAGTAATTTTGACAATCAATTTTTACTATCCTCATCAGATGACTAATATTTAAATATAGACCTTAGTTATATATTTCTATCAATACTTGACTCTTTAATTTTTCTCTTTTTTTGTTCCTAACTAAAAAGAGATTACTGTCAGGATTCCAATAAGAAATTATATATCTTTAGTTGAATGTTTAATTCTAATTCCAAAGGAATTATTTAGCACATGTTTATAGAAAATGGCTTGACATTTAAACATCTTCCCTTAACTTTAATAGCATGAGATGAAGCAGTTATGTTGGTGTACTATTGTGGATAATGGAGAACTAAAGCATTCTTCATTCCATGTGCATATGTTCAATCTTAAAGACTATTTACTTTTTGGTATTATGTCAATCACAGTCTTATACCTGTATTTAGAATTGTGAATCCAGATGAAGATTGATGAAATGAAGGGAGAAAAGATGGAAGTGATCAGCTACTTGAAAGGGAAGCATCAATTAGTTATTTTTGATATTTACAAATTAATAACGTTTTTTTTCTTATTATTATAGATGATTTCACACTTTTATAAATATTAGTTAAATGCCATTCATGTTCCCAGAAAGTAAGATAACTTTTTCCTGAATCCAACATTTTAAAATACTTTCTAAGCAGTTTAAGAAGTTAAAAAGAAGGCAACATATTTTCCTCTCAGCAGTATGTTTGTACAACTATGCAAGGTAAGAAATATTTTATTATAACACCCTTATAAAACAGTTTGGTTTTCCCTTTCAAGAGCTATAGTTTGCATACACTTGTTGATTTAACTTTGTGTATGATTAGACTTCCTGAATTAGGTTGTACTTCAAAGTTGGATTTGGGAAAAGTTATCTTGGTTTCTGGGAACATTAAACTTTTCTTTTTTTAAATTTTTTTTTAAATTTTTAAATTTTTTTAATTTGGAAAACATATGTATGGGTAATTCCTAAACATTAACCCTTACAAAGCTTTCTGTTACAAATTTTCCCCCCTACTCCCCATCCCTCCCCTAGATGGCAGGATATCCACTACATGATAATTATGTTAGAATACTTAAGAAATCGAATATATGTATAGTTATTGCATCATTTTTTGTGCAGGAAAAATCATATCTACAAGAAAGAATAATCCAATAAAGGAAATACAATGCAAGCAAACCTCAATAGAGAACATGAAAAGAACATTAAACTTTTCAAAATGGACCAAAATATTGTCTCCTAATTGAGTAAAAGGAGGAAACAGAAATGTGTTTCATTTACAAAATTGTGTAGTAATTTTCAAGGATGCTCTTGCTCCTTCCTTTAAAAAAGAAAAGTTTTTTGGAGGAAGCTAGGTGGCGCAGTGTTTAGAGTACCAACACTGAATTCAGGAGGACCTGAGTTCAAATGTGACGTCAGACATGTAACACTTCCTAGCTGTGTGACCCTGGCCAAGTCACTTAACCTCAATTACCTTAGCAAAAAAAATATTTTAATGACATCTTCTGAAACAGTATTTCTACATTTCATTTAATAACATGCTGTCAGAAAAATCTAAATTTCCAATGCTCCAAAGGACAAAAGAAATATGTAAGTAAACAAAGATAGGATATAATGTGACAAAAAAGAAAGAAAGAAGAGAGGGAGGGAAGGATAAAAGCAGAAAAGAGGAAAGATGACTTTAAAAGGAATCTAAAAGTTGAAAAATCTCAAAAGGGTTATTCTGCAATGGCAGGAACATTGCCCATAACAATGAGAACATAGTTTTTATCTTCACCTCTATAAATCCATAATTTCTGTCCTTCATGTAATTTAAACATTAAGTAGACTTTCTACCTTAGCATATAGGCAGAGAATTAACAAACATTTAATAAAACAACAATAATAGCCTGGTTTACTAGGACACTGAAACGATTAATTGACATAAATGGATATAATTTATTTCCAGCAAATAATTTAAAGCACAGAGATGATTTGAGTTTTGTTTTCTAATGAAAATTTGGTGTCTAGAATATTGTTCTACTCTTTGCCTTTCACTTTAACCCAGTAGAAGACTTTAAAGGAGTTTGATCCTACAGACTCAGCCTCTCTCAACATTTCTTTATCCTTCAATCCCATTTTTTGGATAGTACTTGCAACAAAAAGAAGCTCTATTGCCTTCTATTTAGTGATTGCAGAACCAGTCTCAATTTTGTCTTCTTCTCTGCTGTGATGAAAATCTGATCTGACCAGAAAGCTATTCAGTTATAATAATGAGAAAGCACCTACCATAAATAAGGAGCCAGGTAGGAGGTTCAGTGGATGGAGTAATAGGCCTAAAGTTCATAAATAATGATAAAATGGATGAAATGAGAGACAGTTTTAGATGTAGAATCAACATGCAACTGATTTGATATGTTAAGAGAGTAAAGGTGAAGAAAAAGAAGTGCTAATCGACAAAAATGAAAAATGGATTTGGTACCTCCCTCTTTTGGGAGAAATGAGGTAAATGATGAGTATGTTTTGGAAATGTTGAATTTCACACAACTGTGGATATAAACAGTTTGGAATGTCTAATGGGAAGTTAATATCAAGGGACTACAGTTTGGGACATGAATTCTGGACAGACATTTTGAGCTGAGAGTCAACAAAGGGGTTAACAATAATTAATCTCACATAAGTTCTTGTGGTCACTGAGATGAACTAGATAAAAAAAAGAGAGAGAAGAGGGATCAAGCGAGTGTGTCAGGACATACCTTTAGTAAGGAGAAAGTTCAGGCCTCCTTCACTCCAATTCTTAGCAACTCTTGTTTTAATTGATAGTGATCATCTGTCTTTGGCTATTTTGTATGCATGTATCAAATTTTATGCCTTCTCAATAGAGGAGGGAAGAGAAATGGAATGAAAGAATTTGAAATTTAAATTTAATAAAAATGTTAATTTTTTTGCATTTACTTGGGGGAAAATTAAAGCAAAAACAATCAAGCACTTTGGACTCATCATGACTCAGATCAGGAATTTCTTTTTTAGTATTTTTTTTTTATTTTTCAAAATACGTGCAAAAATAGTTTTTATCATTCTTCCTTGCAAAACCTTGCATTCCAAGATTTTCTCCCTCTCTCCTTCTCCCCCCATCAATTAGGCAACAAGTAATCCAAGAAAGATTAAACGTGAAATTCTTCTAAACATATTTTCACATATATCATTCTATACAAGAAAAATCATATCAAAAAGGAAAAAAATGATAAAGCAAAGCAAACAACAACAAAACAGGTTTACATACTATGTTGTGTTCCACATTCAGTCCCTACAGTCCTCTTTCTGGATGCAGATTGCTTTCTCCATCATAAGTCGCTTGAAATTGGCCTGAATCACACCATTGAAAAAAGCCAATTCCATCGCAGCTGATCACCACATAATCTTGCTGTTGTTGTGTACAATGTTCTTGTAGTTCTAATCACTTCCCTTAGCATCAGTTCATGTTAATCTTTCCCAGCCACACAGTTTCCAGGTCCTTTTCACTACAAAAATGTCTGAAACAAGCTGTTTTGCACATATGCATCTTTTCCCCTTTTTTATCGATCAGGAGCTTCTTATTGCAAAATTCTGACTTAAATTGAAGAAAGTACAAACGATTATCAAACCATATGAGTATGATGATAAAGTACAAAGTGATAAATAGATTTAAAAATTATATCTGTGAGTATGCTTGAAGAATTATGGGTAGTGGCTCACGGTATTATACAGGAGGCAGCAATAAAAATACATTCCAAAGAAAAAGAAGAGCAAAACAGATGCAAAGTATGAGTCAGATTTTTATATTCTTTATCTGGTGATATCCATGTAGTGATTGCCTATTTCCATTTAAGTTCACTGACTCCCACAATGATTATGTTTAATCTTTCCATCTCCTATTTGACCACATCCAGTTCATACATTTTATATTTTAGGTTTCTATGCAATACTGACCTTTACAATTTCAGATATTCTTTTTTGTCCTCAGACACATCTGCAATTGATCTTCCTTCTGTCTTTTCTCCAGATAATTCATTAGTACTAGTGCTACATGTACTTCTTTTCTCAGTAGCATTTTGGATACCTTTCTGAAAAGTTTATCTTCTGTGTCATATTTTTACACAAATTTAAAACTGTTTATGAGTTTTTCTTTGCAAAGATAACTAGGGTGCATTTTCATTTCTTCCTCAAGCAGATGACCTTTTGTCGAAAATCTTTACTTTGACTTGTCTGTCTTGGGTAGCCCTCCATGGCAAAACTCCTAGACTTATTGAGATCAGCCTTTTTTGTAATGTCAAGATAGTGTTACAGGAGGGAGGCCATTTATATGAGTATAATAAATAATAAAGTATATTAGTAATGAGGGGATGGACTTTATGGATGCATGGAAGCAGGGAGGACATGATTAGGGAGGAATCAGGTTCAACTTGATTAACATGAAGACTATGCAAAGGGGAATAATGTAAAATCAAAGTGGAAGAATAGTTTGAGACTATTTATATTTTATCCTCTAAACAGCAAGAAACTATTGATGAATTTTGAGCAGGGGAGTCATTTCCATATTCTTTGGATTTTTAATATATATTTCTTTAAAATGTTATATATGTCAATACCGTTGAATTTTGTTTTCCAAATTCTTTTCCTCCCATCTCCTTGAGAAAGCAAGTAATATGACATATGTGGTAACATATACACATGAAATCATGTAAAACATATCTCTATATTAGCCATATTGTGAAAGAAAACAGACAAAAAAGAAAAGAAAAACAATGAAAGTTTAAAAATATACTTTGACCTTCAGTCAAATTCCAACAACTTTTTGTCTGGGAACAAATAGCATTTTTCAATATAAGTTCTTTGGAATTTTCTTGGATTGCTGAAAATAGCTAAGTCATTCATAGATGATCATTGGATAATAGTACTGATACTGTGTATACTATTCTCTTAATACTCTCATTTCATTTTGTATCAGTCCATAGCAGTCTTTCTAGGTTTTATGGGAGAATTCTGTTTGTCATTTCTTATAGTATTCCAGAAAAAATTATGTATTATAACTTAGTCATTTATTCTCCACTTTTTTGTGACCAAAAAAGGGAGAGATGGTATAAATATATATTTTTTTGGTATTTACACATCTTTTCTTTTCTTTTTTTAAAATCTCTATGGGATACAGATCTAGTAATGGTATTGCTATATACAGAATTTTATACCTTTGCACACAATTCCAAATTGCTTTTAAGAATTACATTAGTTTACAAATGCATTAACAACGTCCCCTCCAGAAATTTTAATTTTCTGTCATATTGGCCAACCTGAGAGATATGTATAAAATAGTATCTGTCATTTTAAATTCATTACTCTAATGAATACTAATTTAGAATATTTATATGACCATAGGTAGATTTGCTTCTTTATCTTAAAATTGCCTGTTCATGTCCTTTGACAATTTATCAATCAAAGAATGACCTCTATTCTCATAAATTTGACTCAGTTATTTATATTTTGAGAGATAAGTTCTTTATCACAAACACTTGTAAATCCCTTTCCCTAATTTTGTGCTGTCCTTTTAATCTTGTTTTTGTTTTTGTTGGTTTTGTTTGTGCAAAATCTGTTTTAATTTATTGTCATCAAAATTATCTATTTTATTTTCCTAGATCTGCTTTATCTTATCTTAGTCTTAAAGATAAGATCCACTTATGTACTGCTCTAATTTGCTTATAATACCATTCTTTATGCCTAAATCATGTGCCATTTTGACCTTATTTTGATGTACACTGTGAAATGCCAACGTAATTTATGCCAAACTTGGTTCCAGAATTCCCAGAAATTTTTGACAGTGAGTTATTGTCCCAGAAGTTTGGATCTTTCATTCTACCAAACACTAGGTTACTTCATTTGCTACTCCATATTGTGTATTTAATTTATTTCATTAATCCACCACTCTGTGTCTAAGCCAGTACCAGATTGTTATGATAATTATCACTTTATAAAACAGCATGAGATCTATAATGGCTGGGTCTCCCTCATTCTCATTTTTTCCTCAGATATTCTTGAACTTTTGTTTTTCCAGATGAATTTTGTTATTGCTTTTTCTAAATCAATAAAATAATTTCTGGTAGTTTTATTGGCATGGCATTGAATAAATAAATTAATTTAAAAATTAAACAGGATTATCATTTTATATATATATATACATATATATATTTATATATTTATAAATAAGAATATAGATACATATATATATAATATATATATATATATATATATATAATGAACAATTAAAAATATACTTCCAATTTTAAAAACCTGACTTTACTATACTAAAAAGTTTTTTGTAATCATATTCATGTAGTTTATGCATTTGTCTTGGCAGGTAGACTGCCAAGTATTTCATATTATCTATAATTATTTTAAACAAAATTCCTCCTCCACTTTCTAAATTTTGCTTCTGGTCTTTGTTAACAACATATAGAAATGCTAATGATTTTTGTGGTTTGTTTATATCCTGAATCTTTGGTGAATCCAATATTCATTTGATGCAGATATTCTTTCAAATGATAGAGATAAAAATCATTTATATCTTTTTATCTTATAGAAGTTTTTTTCATATAATTCAAGAAATATTCCAAATAAGAATTTTTTCAGTGTTCGGTGTATCACTGTATCAGTGGAGAAAGTGGTCTGTTCCTAGATCATGTTTTTTGCTTTTACTATTTGTAGGTTATGAGTTCATAATTTTGGAAGCAATCTGATGGATAAGTTAAAAATCAGGAAGAGCATTTTTAGTTATCTTGTAATAATGAAGATCGAAAGTGATGATGGTTGATATCAGTAGGAAGAAAGAGTAGGATTAAAAGTTTATTAAAATATTATCCAGCTTTCCTAGATAATCATATATGGAATGTTAGGGAAATACACAAATGGTAGGATTAAAGATGACTCGCTTTTTGACCTTGTATGAATGAAAATAAGTAGAGGATTCATAAGAGATGGAAAAGTTTGAAATGAAAATTGTTTTGGACATTTTGAGTTTGAGATCGCCAGTGGTGCAATATCATGGAAATATTCAATAAGAATTAGAAAATGATGAATTCGGGCAGAGGAGAGAGAAAACCAGAGATATGCAACTCAGAGTATTTTACATAAATGTGGTCATTAAAAGAAGGGTAACAAGGTGTTAAAGGAAGAATGCAGAAAATGATAGGGCATAATTCAGGGTCTTTGAGGAAGTACATACTTTGGTGGTTGAATTACTGAAAGAAATTGTATAGTCAGAGAAATATGAAAAGAACCAAAAGACAGCAGTATGTTTGCATTCAGTGAGATCATAACCTATAGAAGAGAGGTGTGATCAACAGTGTTAAATACTAGAGAGAATTCACAGATTATAAGGATAGATGTTCAATTTGTGATTTTAAAGAGATCAGTTTTAACAGTGATATAGTTGGAAGTCAAATTATAATGTGCTGATGAGATAATCAATGATACAGCAGTGTACTCATGAATTCAGACTACTTTTTTTGGAAATGTACTTATTGAGGTAATGAGAGTTATAGAGTAATGACTTTAAGGGACTTTTAAGGAAGTTATTTTTAGAACAGGGGAAGAAATGATCCAGTTTCTAGACAGTACACAAAGAAGAGAAAGAGAGATTCAAAGAGACAGAGAGAGAGGCAGACTGACAGACAGACAGAAACAACAGAAACAGAGACAGACAGGCACAGAGAGCGACATGAAGAGAGAGACAGAGAAAAAGAGAGACAGACAGAGACAGAGAGAAACAGAAAGAGAAAGAAAATCAGAGACAGAGACAGAAGCAGAAAGACAAAGACAGAGAGACATCCACATAGAGAAAGACAGATAGAGACAGAGAAAGAAAGAAAGACAGAAAGACAGAGATACAGAGACACACACATAGAGAAACAGGGACAGAGATAGACACACCTAGAGTGAGACACATATAAAGAAAGAGAGGGAGAGAATAGGGCAAGTTTTTGTAAGAGAAGAAATCATAGTATCAAGAACATAAACAGAGGAATTAATCTTGGCAAGGAGTAGAGCCAACTCCATCTCTGATAATAGAAAAAATAGAGGGTAGATGAAAATAGTCTGAGATTTTTAGATATGAAGACAAGGAAAAACATAAACCACAAAGTACCACAAGCTTCTAAGTAAAGTAAAAAGTGAGATACTCAGAGAGAGCATAATGTGGAAGGCAATGGAGTAAGGATTAGAGAAAGAGGAGGCAGTTTTAACAGTCACTTTAAAGAATGTTTTGACAATTAAATAGATGAATTAAAGAATTACTATGTACTTGTGAACACCTACTTATGAGCATGGAATTGTGTTCTACCTCTAGAGCAGGTCCAAATTACTAGAAATTAATTATCATCTTACTATGTTACTATTGTCAGAGCTTTTACCACTTCTACACCACAAAGAAGCAACCATGATATTTCTATTGTTTCTCATCTCCTTTCAGTCACTCAATGATAGGTTTTGTCAATAATTCTCCCCTTCATTTAAAAATGCATCTTTCCCAAAAAATTTAGATTGAAGGAGAATCTTTCTGCCCCCTGGCTATGGGAAAAGGCATTTCCACTTTTGAGATTGGCGCAAAGAAGAGTCAATCAGAATATAATGAGGAAGGAGGAAATTTAGTTATAGATATCTGTGAGAGAAAATATTGGAAGCAATTAAATTATAAAGGCAAAAATTATAATGTATACTGTCTTTTTAAATGTTTGATTATCTATTAAAAATACTTATCTTGCAGTTCATGAAAATTTGTGTACTAGATCTGTAAATGGACTCAGTACCATGGAAAAAGGATTCAGTAAGATCACTCAATTCTCCACCTGGTGGCATAGCTTATATTTTTATCCCAAAGCAGGATATAGGAAGAAATCAATAGTTGCATGAATTCTAGACTTGCCAACCCAAATCTTTAAATGACTTAAAATGTTATAATTAAAGAATAATTGCATTTCAACCATGTACATATGATTCAATTAGAATATATTCAAGTCTTTTGCATGGCTACCATAAGGACAAAGGCAGAAGTGATTTAAAGTATTGACCATAGTTCTTGAGGTTCTTGAGAATTTTAGATGTCAGACCCCAGTCAAAATTATAATCAAATATAAATAAAATATTCAAGATGCATTGAGTTATACATGAATAAATAATCACATTTAAGTTGTTTTTACTTAAAGAACTCTAAAATAGTTGATATCCAACTTGATTTACATTATTTTGAGTTTCCAAAGTAGCATATTTTAATTTCTTCTTGTGATGCATTGCTCCCTGCTGGATTATGACAGATTGCAGTTGACCAGTCACACTGTATTACACTGCACATCAGCCTAAGTATAATCATTCCAATCACATTGCATTAAATGATGACATATCATTTTGGCAATTTGTATTCAAGTCTTTTGAAGGGTAATTTTCAAGTGGAGGATTAAAATATCCATCCTTGTCAAAAGACATTGAATGGACATCAAACATCTACTGGCATGCTTGGCCTGTTTCCATTTCTGATGTTTTCTATTGTTTGGGTATATCAAGATAATTTTAAAATACCTTAGTCTTACAAGAAAAAAAAATAGGAAATCGTTCAGTTCAAAGCATATATACAGGGCATCTCTCAAAATGTTAATATAATTTTAAGATATTAAAACTTTATGTAAATATACATACATTTATACATGTAGATACATTAACTTGAATAAATAACATATGCATAATTTATTCAATCTATAATCTATCTATCTATCTATCTATCTATCTATCTATCTATCTGTCTATCCATTTGTCTGGCCTCAAAGTCAATTAGTATAGATCTCTCTTCACATTGATTGAGTTCAATGCTCTGAGTCTCTGTGAAGCATTCATACATATCTGTGTACATATGTATACATGTGTGTTCTTGCTGAGTTGATCCCAACTCTTCATAATTCCATTTGGGGTTTTGTTGCTAAAGATCTTAAATGGTTTTCTATTTCCTTTTTAAGCTCATTTTTCAGATAAGGAAACTGAGGCACATCGGGTTAAGTGACTTACCCAAATCATATATCAAGTAAGCATCAGAAATCAGGTTTGGACTTATAATAATGAATCTTCCTGATTCCAAACCCATTGCTTTTCCCATTGTGACACCTGTTGCTGTCTATATGTATATACACATAAGTACATAGCCATATGTGTTATTCTTATGTGCATTTATGCATTTTATGTATACATATATGTATCTGTATAAATCTTTACACAAACATGCATATGCTTATATACATCTAGCATCTTTTCTGCCCACTCTTCTCTAAAGGAACCTTTAATTATTACCAAGTTTGAGAAACAAGAGGGTGTCTTAATTTTCAGAGGATGAAATTAAAACTATTTATAGTCATATGAAAAGGTGCTCCAAATCACTATTGATCAGAGAAATGCAAATCAAGACAACCCTGAGGTACCACTTCACACCTGTCAGATTGGCTAAAATGACAGGAAAAGTTAATGATGAATGTTGGAGGGGATGTGGGAGGGCTGGGACACTGATGCATTGTTGGTGGAGCTGTGAACGGATAAAGCCATTCTGGAGAACAATTTGGAGCTATGCTCAAAAAGTTATCAAACTGTGCATACCCTTTGACCCAGCAGCATTTCTATTGGGCTTATATCCCAAAGAAATCATAAAGGAAGGAAAAGGCCCCACATGTGCAAGAATGTTTGTGGCAGCCCTTTTTGTAGTGGCTAGAAACTGGAAATTGAATAGATGCCCTTCAATTGGAGAATGGCTGAATAAATTTTGGTATATGAATATTATGGAATACTATTGTTCTGTAAGAAGTGACCAGCAAGATGATTTCAGAGAGGCCTGGAGAGACTTACATGAAATGATGCTGAGTGAAATGAGCAGAACCAGGAGATCATTATACACGGCAACAACAGTACTATATGATGATCAATTCTGATGGACATGGCTCTCTTCAACAATGAAATGTTTCAAACCACCTCCAATTGTTCACTGAAGAAAGCCATATACACCCAGAGAGAGGGATGTGAAATGTGGACCACAACATAACATTCTCATACTCCTTGATTGATGTTTGCTTACATTGTGTTTCCTTTATCTGATGTATCGTTTGTGTAGATAAGATTTTTCTTGCACAACAATGATGTTTGGAAATATGTATACATGTATTTGATTTGCCAATATTTTAACATAATTAAAATGTAGTGGGTATCCTGCCATCTAGGGGAGGGGTGGGGAGTTGGGGGGAAAATTTGTATTGGAAAGCTATGTAAGGGTTATTGTTGAAGAATTACCCACACATATGTTATACAAATAAAATAAATTTAAAAAATATATATATATATATATATCTAAAAACAAAAAAAAGAAGAGGGTGTCTTCAGAGAGAATAGGTACCAGAATGGAATTATATTTTTCTATTAAATATTATTAGTTGAGACAATGGTCTTTTAAGGTCCAAGTGAAACTATTAATTGCAATTTTAATGAGGATTCAGTGCCCCAAGCTTTATATTCAGTTCTTGAATCTTTTCCCACCGAATGCCAATTCTATAATGAACACATAATAAGTATCCAAAAGAAGAAAGAAAGAAAAAACCTAGTCAATAAAAAAACAGAAATCAGAGAAAGTAAGCATGTAAGAATATATACCAGAAAATACAGATAAAAGTTCATCTGAGGAGTGAATTGACTCAATTCTACTGGTATTTAATTATCAGTAAACCCATCCATTTTCCCTTGTCCTGGAAACTTGAGGCTTTAATGCAGAAAATTCTCATTCTATCATAAGCATATAGCTTAAGACTTAGTGATAGTACTTCTTAGAAGTTTCCTTACAACACTCAGAGAGATATAATCCACCCATTGTGCCAGGAAAATTATTCTTGCTGTGCGTATGGATAGACACTCTCTTCACACACCAACTACATATGACAGTCATCACTCATAATATGATTTAGCTCAATTGCAGTTGTTGACTAGTATGTGGCCGTTTGTAATACAACGGCTTAGATTCACTGATGAGAATTGAGTCCTAGACACCAAAGGTGGATTAGCAGTCTTGAAAAGAACTTGATAAGCCCCCTCACACTAGAGGTGATAGTGAACACCTCAGATCCTATTTACCATGTTAAAGAATAGGTTCATTAGTTTCTATGTTTCCCAATAGTTTATTTTTTTTATGAAAAGAGACATTATATTTTATAAAAAAATTATCTTCTTTCAATATGGCTTCAGTTAGTCTTCTAATTAATATCATATATTGTATTGACTATTTTGCTCATATTGTAGCAATATTATGATCCTGAATAAAACTCAACAGGGATTCACACAAAATTTCATGGGCATGTGCCTATATATATATATATATATATATATATATATATATATATGGACAATGCATATATATATAATGTATCAATATGCTATTATATGTCTGGATGTACATGTGCATATGCATGTGTGTGTATTGACAAAAAAGAATAAAATTAATTTAAGGCTAAAAAATTTATCCTGAACAATTGACATGCCAGAGAATAATGTAGAGCATCAATAAATGATTTTATTAAGATAATAGTAGAAATAAAAGAAAATACACAAAATTTGGAGATGTACTGAAAGTTTTTAAGAGAAATGTATATGTACGTATATCTATAGCTACATCACATAAGCATAAGTGTAAATGTGTGTGCAAGAGAGAGACAGAGAGAGGGAGGAGAAAGAAGGAGAGAGACAGAGACAGAGAGAGACAGAGACAGGGAGAGACACACAGAGAGAGAATTCTTGAACAAAATAAATAACAAGCCAAAGGATGGACCATATAACAACAATAACAAAATCCTGAAAAACTAACAAATGGAGACTACAAAAACAAATTTACCTGGATCAAAAATTTAAAAAGAATAATAGAAAAAAGGAGAAGTAATGTATGAAATTATTAATATTTTTTTCTAAAATATATTTCATTAAAATTATTATAAAAATCATATGGGTGTAAGAAAAATGGAAAGGATGGAAAATTTAAAGATACAAAAGTTTAAGATACAAGAAAGAGACACCTGAAAATAGTTGGTTTTCAAAATAGAAAATGCCAAAGAACAGAAGAGATAAATTTGAATTTAATATTCTATCAAACTCTCAAGAAAATATTAATTTTAATATTATATAAATTACTTATAAAAAGCATTCAAGATGCATTTGTAATTAAATTTTATTAAGCATTCAATGAAAAATTAATTCTAAACTCTTATAAACTTTTTTCAAAAATAGGAAAAGAAAATATCTTACCAGTTTATTTCCAAGATGCATAAATGATCTTGATACACAAATCAAGTAGAATCAAAACAAAGACAGAAAAAAACATAGAGAATTATCCCTAATATCTGTCAATCTGGAAATTATAAATAAATATCCATAAAAGACTATAGAAATAGTTAAAATGTTATTTACATAAAACTACAAATAGCTGTTATATGTGGCATTTACATATTCTATATGTGATACTTAAACATTTGTATAGACTTTATGTGATACAGTATTTACCATATATAATTATATTTATTCATTAATTTACATAAATATGTGGATGTGGTTATAGTAATATGATAAATATATATTTCATAATTCTACCCACTTAGATATTATTTAGAGGTGTATTATTTTGTTATTATTTCATTTATATTTTTTCTTATGAAATATTTTATTTCATTTTGGTTGGTAGAGGATTTGTTCAATATTGCTGTTTTTTTTTGGCTATGATAGTGTTGTTTTTATATTGGGAATTTTGTATTCCAGGCTCTCCACTCTTAACTGATTCCTTGATATCTGAAATTTCTTTTTTCTTTGTGGCTATTTACAGTAATTTTTTATTTAACCTAAAAACTCTTGATTTTTGCCATGGCATATCAAAATTTTTCATTTCAGGGTTTTCTTTAAGGAGTTGACTGATATTTTATTGGTATGATCATTTTGCTTTTCTAAAATTTTTCAAATCACATAATTTTCTTCATGACTTTCAGATAGTCCAGCAATGTTTAAACTTTCTCTGCCTGATCTATTTTCCAGGTTACTTGTTATATGATTTTTTTTCTATTTTTAAATATTTTTATTTCTATTGTGTTTCTTATTGTGTCATAAAATCATTGGTTTTTATTTGATTCATTTTTATTTTCAAAAAGATTATTTAGTAAAAATTCCGTAACTATTTTTCTAAAATGTTAATTCTTTTGCTAAGACTTTTTGCAAAGCTCTCATTTCTTTCTTTCTTGCTTTCTTTCTTTCTTGCTTGCTTTTTTTCTTTCTTGCTTTCTTTCTTTCTCTTTTTTTTAGTTTTTTTTTTCTCCAGTACTCTCAGGTATAATATTAAATATTTGCTTCATTTCCTTAGGGAACTATAACTGATATGATTTTTTTTAAACTTTGCTGAAAAGTGTTTTGGAGTTATTCTTCTCCTGGGGGTTGGGACTCAAGTAAGGATATGCTAGTAAATGTATATGTTTGACTATATAGGAAGGGGTGGTATGAAGAACTGACTAAGAAAAATGTGTACAACACATGTAAATTCAAATTTCATTTATTACTTTCTTTAATCTAGACTCTAAACAAAACAATAAATCTAGGCCATTTGTTACATTTGCCAATTTTAAATATGTAAATGATCAAATTGAAAATTTAACAGCTGTCTCTCAAAAATTGATTTGAGCAGGCATGGACTTAGGTGTCTTTGGCAAGATAATAGTTCCTTATCATGGGAGTCTTTTTTGTTGGTACTGTAGCTTATATCTTTTTTTTTCATACTTCCATTCTGAATGGAATTTGTGGTATAAATAAAACTCTGAATTGCTTGAGGAAATCTTGAGAGGTTATACTACATTGTTTTGTGTGCTATGTCTTGCAATGATCACAGAGGTGGTTCAGATCAGGGAGGTGCAAATTGTCAATAGGCCTATATATTCTTTTCTGGATTGTATGTAGTCTATTAACAATTCTTTTGAATTTTCCAAAAAGTCCATCTTTAGGAGCTAAATTTGCTCCTGTATAAAGTTCCAAATGCTAGCCCCAGCCCCTCTGATTTAGACAGTTAATCGATAAGCATTTATTAAGTGCCTACTTTGCAACAAGAACTTTCCTTGAAAAGCTTATTATCCAATGAACAAAGTAACATATTAAAACATGCATAAACAAGCTTATGCACATGATACATGCAGAAGTTAGGGACTAAAATTAAGAGAGCATAGGAAATTATTCTTATAGGAGATATTTTAACCGGGATATGAAGAAATGAAGGAAGTTTCAAATAAAAAGGGAGAACAGGCTAGAAATGAGGGGGATTAGACAGATAAAATGTCCAGTGCCATGGGATAAAATGTCTTTTACAGGAGGTCAGCATCACTAGATTGAAAAGTATAGGAGGTAGTGTATGAAGTATATGAAGTTTGGAGAGGAGTAGGAAAGGTACTAGTGGGTACCAAGCAAAAAGTTTTGTCTTTGATCTTAGTGGTGATAAGAAGTAACCTTGATGGCTGAATGGAAGATAAAGTAGAATGAGGAAAGACTTGTGGCAAGCATAATAAACAGAAAACTAATTAATTTAATATGGAACATTTCAGTTTCAGAGCCTCAAACTTTTAGTCATACTTTTACTCTCAGTATGGGAGTACTGAATGTACACACTGAATGTATGATTTCTCCCAGAGCTCATATCAATAACAATACCAGCTTCCCTTGTTCTGACTCAAGAGATATAATTTAATATCCCATGCATGGCTCAGATAGAGTAGATATGATATGAACATGATATGATAGGGTAGATATTATATAGTAGATATGATATGAGCATGATATAATAAAGTAGATATTGTACAGTATAATGAGTAACTGCTTCACAGTACAAGAAATTGATTATTCAGATGTGAGATTTTTTTCCTGAGTTGAAAAAAAAATGACCCTGTGGATTCTTCTAAGATTTATTCATTATTTCTTTATGTGATGTTCTTCATAGATCTTTGATGCAAAAGTTGTGGGGAGAACTAGACTATATTTCTCACTACTACTCTGTCATCTTTATTTTTTTCTCCTATGTTTGTGTGTTTATTTATCTGTGTGTTAGTTTTGAATTCTGTTGTAAAACTGCCTTCTTTCTTTTCTTGTCTTTCCCTCCTACCTTCTTTTCCTCTTTCTGTCACTCTGTCCACAAAGAGTATCATACCCTTTCCTTTTTTTTCCTTCTTCTTTTGGATCTCTGAATCCTCCCAAGATATCATGGCATTTACTGATTAGATTTATTTTTTAAAGACCATGGCTGAAAGCAAAACCACTCTGATTCTCTTTGACTGGCCACCTACAGATCCTAGATCAAGCCCCATTTGGTCATTGTTTCAGTCTTGATTGACTCAGATTGAATGTAAATAGCAATCATTTCTGCTTTGGCCAGAAGCTCCAAGGATCTTCTCCTCTCAAATTTATTTATTTAGATTCTTGTTTCTTTTTTTTTTATTTTATTTTGTTTTGTTTTTACTAGGTAGAAAAAGAGATTCTTGGCCTCAATAAGGATACCTAGCCTTAATAACTGAATGCGTACAGCCTCAGTCAAACTGAGACCTGTTGAAGACCTTAGCTTAGAAGGAACAAAGTCTCCCCTTGCATTCAAAGCCATCTCCAATTATTCTGTTCTACATCTGTCCACTGGATTCCCAGATGACTTTGGGGGGAAAGTGAAGCAGGTAACCTTGCACAGGCCGCCCTTACTTAAATCCTATTTACTTGCATGTCATGGCATCATTTCCCTAGTGTCATGGTTTTCTTCAAGAATGAAGGACAACAACAACAACTGGTTTCTCACTCTAACTCAGACTGGAAACATAGTGGCCAGTTGTAGGCCCAATTCCAACACTTGCATGGGAACTTTAGCCTTGACCTAAGGTAGCTTGATGGACCATACTCTTGGGTGCACTACATTGGGGAAATAACCATGTTTTTAGCTCACTGTAGCCCACACCATGTAAACTACTGCCAATCTTAACTCTCCAATACTACCTTGCCACTCCCAATAGTTTTAAACACATGAAATTTTTGTTATAAATACATTTTAGGACAGTTTACAATGAATATTCTGATATCTCAGATGTAGTTATTAATTAATAAATTGCTTTTCAGTTTCTATATGTCATTTCTATATGTATCTAAAATAGAATATTTATATTGTTTCTTCAAATAAATTAGGGCCTCTCTATTTTCAACATGTTGGCTATTTTTTTAAAATTTCACTGAACAAAACGTTTGTTCTGGTTTATATATATATATATATATATACATATATATATATATATATATATACAGTTCCTTTTAATTCCTAACATTACCTAACTAAGTAAAATTTAGGTTAACTTTGCTATTGATCCTTTTTATTTTTTTAACATTCTAACCATGACATATTTGAGTTCTCTAGTGTTCATATAATTCATATTTTATTTTGTATCAGCATCAATATTTCTTTTTATCAATTTGATTTGTACTTTGATACATAAATAAAAAATTGTTATGCATTTATTATTCTTTTTCATTTTATATTATAAAATGTCTTGTTTTTGAAATAAAAATCAAATTCTATTTCATTAGGTTACATTAGTATAATTCCTGATGTTTTACAGTTTTATGATAAATTTCAGTGCAATGTATTAATTAAATTCATTTAAATAAATTTTCATTAGATATGTCTCCTCTAGGCAATATATTTTCAATTAAATTTGATGAGTTTTACTGAATAGATGCCCTTCAATTTGAGAATGGCTGAACAAATTATGGTATATGAATATTATGGAATATTATTGTTCTGTAAGAAACGACCAGCAGGACAATTTCAGAGAGGCCTGGAGAGACTTGCATGAACTGATGCTGAGTGAAATGAGCAGAACCAAGAAATCATTATACATGGCAACAACAATACTATATGACGATCAATTCTGATGGACATGGCTCTCTTCAACAATGAAATGTTTCAAACCACTTCCAATTGTTCAATGAAGAAAGTCATATACACCCAGAGAGAGGGATGTGAAATGTGGACCACAACATAACATTCTCATATTCTTGATTGATGTTTGCTTACATTGTGTTTCCTTTATCTGATATGTCTTCTATGTAGATATGATTTTTCTTGCACAACAATGATGTTTGGAAATATGTATACATATATTCGATTTGCCAAATATTTTAACATAATTAACACATAGTGGATATCCTGCCATCTAGGGGAGGGGTGGTGAGTTGGGGGGAAAAATCTGTAACAGAAAGCTATGTAAGAGTTAATGTTGAAGAATTACCCATACATATGTTTTGCTAATAAAATAAAATTTAAAAAAATTGATGAGTTTTATCCATCCTGTACATTTTTTCTTTTTAGAAATAATATACACCATCTACATTTATTATAATAAATAATTAATTAAATTTTGTTTTGTGGACTTGTCGTGTTTCATTGTTCTTGTCTAGAAGTGATTTAGTCACTTCTAATACAGTATTTACATTTATTATTATAAATAATAAATTAAATTTTCTACATGGGTTTTTGTTTCTTTTTCCTTGTTCTTGTCTACAAGTGATTTAATCATGTTAATTTTCTGTAGACTATTCAGCTTTTCAACTAATAGTATGAGAGAGGAATCATCAAAAGCCCATGGCAAGAAAAAAGTCAAAAAGACTGGGATTCAGTGGGTGACCTGGGTATCTTCAATGCTTGACCAAACTCTAAGTGCCTAGCCACTGGATCAAATTGCTCTGATCTGTCTGTTCTATTGTAATATCTGGGAGGCCTATAGAAAATAATAATAAGTTTGGGGCAAAGATAGTATGAGTGGACAATGAAAATTTTAAAAGAGGAAAAGCTTGTTGAATGATAACAAAACTATATAACCTAGTTATTTTCCTTTTTAAGTTTTTTTCCTATTTTTTTCCAAAGTGCTAAAAATACTTGATTTTTAAAGTTCTGACATTTTATGAATATGCTTCAAACTTCTTCATATTATACAAGAAGATATTCAACAGAATGCATTCCAGTAGGCATCTATATAGACTATCACTCAATAGTTCAATACCCTCAACCTTTCCCTATCCTTGCCAATACTGTATTAACAGTGAAAGCATGTTAACCTCTCTTTTAAAATGGCAGTTAACCATTATTATAGTGAATCAAAACAGCACTTGTTTTGCTAATTGGTGTAATAAAATGGGCTACATTTTTTAATGTTACTAAAATGCACACATAATATATGTTTTACTTCCCTTTCTGACTTGTAACTTTATCAGAAGATTATTAAATTTATTTCACTACTTTCAACATTGCTCCTCTTCCCTTCCCTCCCCTTTGCTCCCTTCCTTTCCTTTTCCTTTACCCTGCCCTTAGTGAATTTTTCTTTTGATTTAAAACATAAAGATTTCATTTATGAAAGTGATAAGTAGAGGACACTCCATTTAGATCCTTGTAATAAATAAGCTAAATGTTTATGATCAGAAACCTCTAAAGCATTATTTTATTTTATTTTTAATTAAAGCTTTTAATGTTCAAAATATAAATGAATAATTTTCAGCATTCATCCTTACAAAACCTTGTGTTCTAGTGTTTTTTTTTTCCTCTCTCTTCCCTCACCACCCTACACTAGAGGGCAAGTGATTCAACATATGTTAATAATGTGCAATTCTTCTATACATATTTTCACAAATATACTGAACAACAATAATCAGATCAAAACAAAAAAATATAAGAAAGAATACAAAATGCATGCAAACAACAACAAAAAGAATGGAAATACTATCTTGTGGTTCACATTCAGTTCCCACTATTCTCTCTCTGGATGCAGATGGCTCTCTTTATCACAAGACCATTTGGAATTATCCTGAATCATCTCATTGTTGAAAAGAGCCATGTACATAACAATTGATCACCATATAATATTGCTGTTGCCATGCATAATCTTTTCCTGATTCTACTCACTTCACCTACCATCATTTCATGAAAGTCTCTACAAGCCTCTCTGAAATCATCCTGCTGATCTTTTCTTACAGAACAATAATATACAATAACATTCATATACCATAACTTATTCAGCCATTCTCCAACTGATGCGCATTCACTCAATTTCCAGTTTCTTGCCACTACAAAAAAGGCTGCCACAAACATTTTTGCACATGTGGGACCCTTTCCTTCCTTGAAGATCTCTTTGGGATATAAGCCCAATAGAAACACTGCTGGATCAAAGGATATGCAGTTTGATAGTCCTTTAGGCATAGTTCCAAATTGCTCTCCAGAATGGTTGAATCAGTTCACAATTCCACTAATAATGTATGTGTCCCAGTTTTCCCACATCCCTTCCAACATTTGTCATTTTCTTTTCCTGTCATCTTAGCCAATCTGAGAGCTGTGTAGTGTTACCTCAGAGTTGTCTTAATTTGATTTTCTTTGATCAATAGTGATTTAGAGCACCTATTCAAATGACTAGAAATAGTTTTAATTTCATCATCTGAAAATTGCCTGTTTATATCCTTTATATCCCTTATCAATTGGAGAATGGCTTGGATTCTTATAATTTTGAGTCAATTCTCTATACAAATGAGGCCTTTATCAGAAAGGCTTTAATATTTAATGTTGTTATTTTCCCAGTTTATTGCTTCCCTTCCAATCTTGTCTGCTTGGTTTTGTTTGTACAAACACTTTTTAATTTAATATAATCAAAATTATCCATTTTGCATTCAATAATGTACTCAAGTTCTTATTTGACCACAAATTCTTTCCTTCTCCATGGATCTAAGAAGTAAACTATTCTTTGTTCTATTTTGCTTATAATATCATTCTTTTTGTCTAAATCATGAACCTCTTTCAACCTTATTTTAATATACAGTGTTAGGTGACAGTCAATGCCTAGTTTCTGCCATACTAATTTCAAAATTTCCCAGCAAATTTTGTCAAATAGTGAGTTCTTATTACAAAAGCTAGAGTCTTTGGCCTTGTCAAATACTAGATTACTATTGTCATTGATTATTTTGTCTTGTGAACCTAACCTATTCCACTAATCAACTACTCTATTTCATATCCAGTGCCAAATTGTTTTGATGACTGTTGCTTTATAATATATTTTTATGTCTGGCACAACTAGACCACCTTCATTTGCATTTTGTTTCATTAAATCTCTTGAAATTCTTGATTTTTGTTTTTCCAGATGAACTTTGTTATTATTTTTTCTAGCTTTGTGAAGTAATTTCTTGGGAGTCTGATTTTTATGGCATTGAATAAATAGATTAATTTAGAGAGTATTGCCATTTTTATTATATTCACTTGGCCTACCAAGCCTTGATAGTTTTCCAATTGATTAGATCTGACTTTATTTGTGCGGAAAGTATTTTGTAATTGTGTTCATGTGTTCATATAAGTCCTGTCTTTGCCTTGGCAGATAGACTCCTAAATATTTTATATTATCTAGTTATTTTAAATGGAATTTCTTTTTGTATCTCTTGCTGCTGCACATTGTTGGTAATATATAAAAATTCTGATGACTTTGGTGGATTTATTTTGTATTTTGCAACTTTGCTAAAATTATAAATTGTTTCTAATAGTTTTTAATTGCTTTTCTAGAATTCTCTAAGTATATCATCATATTATCTGCAAAGAGTGATAATTTAGTTCCTTGATTACCTACTCTAATTCTTTTAATCTGTTTTCTTTTCTTATTACCAAAGCTAACATTTCTAATACAATATTGAATAGTAATGGTGCTAGTAAGCAACCTTGTTTCACCCCTGATCTTATTGGGATTAGTTCTAGGTTTTTTTTTTTTTTTTTCCCTATTACATCTGATGTTTGCTGATGGCTTTACATAGATGCTATCAATCATTTTAAGAAAAATTCCATTTATTCCTATACTCTTTAGAGTTTTTAATAGGAAGGGGTGTTGGATTTTGTCAAATGCTTTTTCTGAATTAATTGAGATAATCATATGATTTTTGTTAGTTTGGTTATTTATATAGTCAATCATGCTAATAGTTTTCCTAATATTGAACTAACCCTGCATCCTAATATAAATACTATTTGGTTTTGGTGTGTTATCCTGGTCATCACTTGCTGTAATCTCTTTGTTAATATTTTATTTAAGATTTTTGTATCAATATTCATTAGGGAAGTTAGTCTATAATTTTCTTTCTCAGTTATGACTTTACCTGGTTTATATATCAGCACTATGTCTGTGTCATAAAAAGAATTTGGTAGAATTCCTTCTTTCCCTATTTTTCCTAATAGTTTGCATAATATTCAATTAATTGTTCTTTAAATTTTTGATAGAATTCACATGTAAATCCATATGGCCCTGGAGGTTTTTCTCAGGGAGTTGATTAATAGTAAAGCATTATTTTATTATTGATAACTAATATTAATAATTTTAGTGTTTTATATTTTTTAAAACACTTTACAAATACTTCCACAAACAAGGCAATAAAATAGGAGCCGCTATTATATATAAATTACAAATGAGGAAACTGAGATATAGAAGTTAAGTTTTTCATGGTTAAAAAGCTATTAATTTCTAAATCTTTATTTGAATCAGGTCTTTCTGACTCTAGGTCTGGTGCTCAAACAACTGCACAACATAGCTGGCTTCCATAACATTTTGGAGAAACATTTTTGCTGTTTTATCTTTAGGTGGGGATTTGGTAACAGATACAGAAAAATCTATATTAATATTGGGACAAAACAAGGTAATAGCACAATATGATGCAATATAAAAATGATAAATTAATTGTAGTTGTTGTGATATTTGGGACTTCAAAAAGTTCCATAGGTACTGATGCTTTATTTTTTGTTTTCCTTTGGATTTGGGTTTTTTATTTTTTATTTATTTTTTGGGGGGGGGAGGGAGGGGGAAATGAAAACAGGGCACGCAATACAGTTAGAAAAAATTTTGAGCTTTGTAGGAGCAAGAGATTTTTGTAGTTATTACTGTCTATGATAAAGGACAGCTTTGTTTCTGTCTCTCATGCAAAGGGAATTCAATAACTTGAGAAAACATCTTTACTGCAGTTCTATGGAAAGTTGCTGCATTTACCATGGTCAAGTGATCTTTCATTTTGCTCTCAGCTGCCAAATCTATTCAACAGATTTTTCCTGTAAAGTTATTTTGCCCTACAAATTCTAAGCATATTTTGACATTCTATATTTATTACAAAAAGCAATGAGAGTTACCAGGTAAAATTACAACCATACTGTATCATTCCTTTAGTTATTAAAAAAAAAACTATATCTATCATTTCCTTTGCTTTGACAAAGATTTTGTCATTGTTCCAAATGTCATATTAATATGACCCAGCTAAACATAAAATAATGGAATCATGGCTTAAGTGATGATGAAGTACAGGTATGTGACATAGTACATACTTAAAATCAAAAGGTAGTCAGAGATATGGTCTGTGGGACTCCCATTAATTGCTTCCTAGGGCAGGCATATTGGAATAATGTGCCAACAAGAAATGAGATCATCAGACAATATACTTTTGTGAAGTAAGAGTCTGATAGAACGATAAGAACCAAAACTTAAGAAAGAACAATAAACAAAAATGACCATGGAAACCGCTGCTATTGCATGTTACCAGGAAGAGAAGGTCAAGACTGTCCTAGAAATCTAGGTTCTTTGAAATTCATTTAAAATGAGTTATGGCCATGATTACCTGTATGGCACATTATTTTTTCCTGGGACAAATTTTCCTGGAACCTGAAAATGACAGCAACAAGAATAAAAATACAAAGTCTGAAATAATTTACTGGCATTTACCAATTAATTTTTAAACATTCTTCACCTTTATTTATTTATTTTAAACACATACAAAATAAGGAAAAGGAAAAAAAGTAAATAAAACCATGTACACAAGAGGATATAGGAGAGAACTCAAAATTAAAAGCAATAAATTTCCATTTCAAGAAAGCTTATACTATAAATACAATATTGTACATGCACACACACACACACACATATATATATATATTATTGCAGGTATAAATTATGCAGGTATATTATGCAGGTATAAATACTACTATTGTGGCCAACCTGTCCATCTTTTGTTTGATTCCTTCTACATACCTTTTGTTCCCTGCTATGTACTTTTTACTTTATTCTTTTTTTTTTTTCTGTTTCCTCACTATCCCAAGAAGACTACAATTAAGCATGGATACATACACACACATATATATATATATATATATATATATATATATATATATATATATATATTTATAAAATGCATGCATATATATATACACACAAACATACGCACACAAACACAAATATAGATGCACACATACATATGTATCTCTATAATTATACACTTATATATCCATATGCATACATGTAAAAAAACTACTGTGCTTGTGTGTCCTACTTTTCTCAAAGTAGATAACATCTTCTTTCATAATTCCAAGTTTTACACTATTTTTCTAACTGCACAAACATCTCATTTATGGTACAACAGCAATATTTCAACATTAGACTGTCTAGTTTTTTGAAATAGTCTAAAACAATATTGATTAATATGGCTGAAACATAGGGCAGTTTCCCTATTTTTTTCTTTATGTAATCTATTTTAGCTTAAACTATGAGATCATGATTACCACCCCTACTTTTTAAAATAATATATTCCACTCCTAATCTTTATTGTATGTTTATGTGTGTCTGTTGATTTTTTATGCCTCCTGATTCTACTTTATTATTACTTATTTCCATGCCTTCCTACTGCTTAATCAACCCCACCTCCTATCCTTTGCTTTTCCTTTCCTACCCTTTCATTTGTTTCTGAATAGAGAACAATATTATACACACACACACACATGTATGTATGTATGTATGTATGTATGTATGTAATTTTCCCTCTTGAACCTATTCCTAATGAGTGTAGGATTCTGTAATTACTAGCCTTCTTCCATTTAAATACTCTGTGTCAATTTTTCCCCTTACATAACATTTGTATAATTACCATTTGTATTTTCCTACATGATTTTGCTTTTTTAGAATCACGTCACACTCAGCTTTACCCCCATCTTTCTTTTGAACTATCCAATTACTAATGACAATCTTAGACATAGAGACATTTCCATGGTTAAAAAAATAAAGTTTGTCCACATTGAGTTCCTTGTAATTAGTCTTTGATGTTTATATTTCTCTTGGATCTTTTATGTCAATTATTTTTATGCGAGTCTTTTTAAAAATAAAAATCCTTAAAGTCCAGAATTTCATTTACTATCATTTTTTTTTCATTCTGGATTATGCTTAAGTTTGCT
Source organism: Myrmecobius fasciatus (assembly GCA_023553655.1). Classification (NCBI taxonomy): domain Eukaryota; kingdom Metazoa; phylum Chordata; class Mammalia; order Dasyuromorphia; family Myrmecobiidae; genus Myrmecobius; species Myrmecobius fasciatus. Next base: position 36,595 of record JAJPUD010015218.1, read on the forward strand.
AGGTATAATATTTCTGGACAAAACCCCAGTTTTTGCTTTTTTTTAATTTTTTTTTGCTCTTTGATATACAGTGTTACACCTACAGTTTTTTACTATAGCCACTTTTAAGTCTTCTATGATTTTAACTGTGACTCTGCCATATTTAATTTTTTTCCCCTTAACCTGGCGTGTTCAGAGTTTGTCTATGATATTTCAGTAGCTTTTCCTCAAAGTATCTTTTCCAAGGGGTGATTTAAGGCTTTTTTTCATTTCTACTTTCCCTTCCTGTTCTAAAGCTAAAGGACATTTTTCTTTAATTATTTCTTGTATTATTGCATCAAGATTCTTTTTTTTTTAAATCATAGCTTCTTTCAGGTAATCTCATTATTCTTTATTTTCCCTTGTTCTATTCTCCAGTTATTGTTTTTTTTCTTATGTTTCTCACTCACTTCTATTTTTTCCCATTTTTGTATTTTGTTTTATAATTTCTTAGTCTCTTTTAATATCACTGCCTTCAGGGGGGTGGAGCCAAGATGGCGAACTGCGGACAGCTTTCTCTGTGAACTCCCTCCAACATTCCCTCAAATCCAGAAAGTAAGCCTTAAAACTGGTTGCTGAGTGAGGTCCTCGCCAAGCATTTGGACTACAACGCACTTCTATAAAAGATCTACCTTGAAAGAACTCCGGAGAAGGTTAGCCTCAGGGGAAATCAGCCTCTGGTCGCGATCGGACTCCAGCCGGGGCGGAAGTCAGGGCTGTGATAGAGGGGCGGATTTTGGGCACCCAGGAAGCCCCTGGGAGACGCCTGGGCCACTTTGCTCTGCTTGCGGGCAGGTGCTTTGGCAGATCTGCCTTTGGTAAAGGGTGGATCTAGAGAAACTGAAAACGTGGTCTAGCCCCACCAGCCTCAGACCGGAAGTCAACTCGGCAAACTGCCCCAGGGCAAATATAAATTGTTGCAGTTTTCTCGGCTTTTGACCAATATCCCAACTTTAAATCATGAGCAAGAAGCAGAAGAGAGCTCTCACCATAGAAAGCTTTTACGGAGAAAAAATAGAACAGTCCCCAGATCCTGACATTATGAAAACAATCCCAGATGAAGCCACAAAGGCAGACTTAAGTTGGTCTCCCTTTCAGAAGGCTTACCTGGATGATTGCATTAAGAATCTCAAAAGAGAGCTAGAAGAAGAATGGGGAAATAAATTGAGATCAGGGCAACAGAAATATCAAAAACTGGAAAATAGGACTGGTGAATTGGAAAAAGAAAACAGTTCACTGAAAAACAAAATTGGTGAATTGGAAAAAATCACCAATTCACTGGAAAATAAAAATGGTGAACTGAAAAACAAAATTGGTGAATTGGAAAAAGACAACAATTCACTGAAAAACAAAATTGGTGAATTGGAAAAAGACAACAATTCACTGAAAAATAAAACTGGCAAAATGGAAAAAGAATGCATTGAATCCAGAAATTCAATTGGCCAGCTACAAAAGGAGCTAAAAAAGATAACTGAAGGAAATAATACTCTAAAAATTAAAATTGAACAAATAGAAGTAAATGACTCAATAAGACT